>PVIY010012023.1:28516-63486 GCA_004026745.1 Myrmecophaga tridactyla | reverse complement strand
GGGGATGAGGTAGCTTAGATGGGGTAGGGGTGCTGGTTGAATTCTGAATATAATTTAAAGGTAGAGCCAACAGGATTCTCTGACATCCTGGAAGTGTGCTGTCAGAGAGATAGGAGTCCAGAAATTCCCAAAGCAAGCTTTTTGGCCTGAGCAATTTAGGTAGGAGAGAAAATGGGAGGAGCAGTTTAAAAGGCATGAAGTTTGGACTGGTTAATTGTATAGATGCAGCTTATCATGGTGTGTGTCATTAGGCTTAAGTGAGAAAGAGTGATACATGGCCCTGTGCCATCATTATTCTTTTATTTCATGACAATCTTCTGCGTTTGTGAAAATTACTTTCCTGAGATATGCTTACTGAAATTCCTGTGGAAAATGAATGAATTATAAGGTTTTGGCCCTCCAGTCAGGTGAATCTAATTTTATGGAAACAACATAAGGCTCTAAAAGCACTTAAAAATAGACGTTTGAAAAATGGATGATAGAAATAGCAAAAGTATTTTCAAAAAATCAGACACCTATATTATTATTTTTAGTTTTCTGTGATCACATGCTTAAAATCAATTCATAGGTGCTTGTTTCCATTAATATGAAAGAAACAGCTTGTCTTCTTTCTCTTTTCTTTGGTCCCCAAATACGAAAGACTGCTGAGACAAAATAAATCATTATACATTCTACAGGCAACTCTCTTGTGACAGCCATTCAAAAAAGAATTAGGACGCTTGAATATTAAATGCCAACAATTCTTGACGAGGAGAAGGTCAGTTTCAAGGATAAAGACATTTTTGAATTGAGTAGTTTGTTACACTTGCATAAAAGCAATTTCAACAATAAGGCTTTGTTATTGTGTGTCTAATTTATGGGACACAGTCACTTCATTTACAAAGAAAGACAAGGTGTACATATGCACACATTCTCCCTTTCTTTTTCACACACACATATACAAATACACATATGCACATAGTTTGGACACTGAATTGAATGTCAATGGCTTTTTTATTCAAATAAAGCATAAGCTGTTATTACAGAGAGTATAAGAAAAACTCACCTGTTGATAATGTTTTGATAATGTTATAAAAATGATATCTATTTTTGCATTTTGAATTAGTTTTCCAAGTTTAAACTGCCATCATCAGCAATGACACAGCTGTTAGGGTGAATTTGATTAACTCACACTAAATTCTATATTTTAAATCAGAAATCAACCAACTGGGAAACACTTTTTTTATACTGGTAAAATCATTCATCAATTTTGGAGTGATGATAAATTAACTATTCATTTACCCAGTAATTTCTATGCTTCATTAGCAAAGTCCCTAAAATGCACATAGCTCTAAATGCATACAAAACTATCACCACAACTGGAGCTATATGAAACAGGAAGGTTTTAGGTGTGATAATGGCATTGCGGTTACTCAACAATATAACCATGTTTTTAGGGATGCATATTAGGGTGTGCATGATGTCTGGTGCTTCACATGTGAAAAAGGATAGATAAAGTGAGTGCATAAAATTTGATATTAGTTAGGGTAGATGGTCATATGGGAGTTCTTTATACTATTCTTTCTTCCATTCATATGAAATTTTTCATAATGAAACAAAATCTATCAGCTTGATTCTATCAATCAATAGTTTGCTTTTCTATAAACAGTAAAATGAAATTTCACATGCAGAAATATAATTCTTTAGCTTATGGTCTTGATACTGGTGAGGCCTGAAACTGTGCTAAAAGATGTAGGGCTTACTGTGTCCAAAGAGAAGGTGGGAGAACTAACACTGATGGAAAAGCTACTTTTTAAAGGCACATTAGGCATGAAAGCATTTAATCCACACTACAGCCCTCTGTAATTTCCACATTGCAGCTGGAAAAATGGAGACCAAGAAGGAGGTTAAGTAACTCACCAAATGCACAAAAGTAAAAGCAGTGAGTGCAGGGGTTGAGATTGATTCTAGATCTCAGTGCTTCCCTCTTAACCGGACTCTGGATCTTTAGGGTGAATTTCTAAGGAAACTCCAATGACCACCATTCATGTTAATCTAACACCACAGCATAATTCTGTTCCTGTGTCTCTGCTGATAAAAGACCTTTATTCTCCCCTCATTTGCTAAGAAATAGAAAAAAAAGATCTTTAGAGGGCCTAGCTTGTTGTATGTTCTTCATGAACGGATCCAGTTTTCCCATCCAACCTCAATCCTCACAAGTTGCTCCAGACAGACCTACCTTCTTGACAGAGTTCCTCTTGGACATACCCTTCTCTCAACCTCAAATGTCCCTCATCCTTCTAGATGCAAATGCAAATGCTGGACTGTTTTCTGAACCTGCTAGGAAGGCTAAAAGCTCCCATCACCATGCCGTCAAGGGCCCCATAATACAGAAGGCAGAGTACTTGTCGCTTAGTTCTATAGCAACAGTTCATATATTTGATCTTCTCTACTTGCTACTATTCTTATAATTTTTTTAAATCCCCAGGGCTAGACCATAAAACAGTCAAGAAGAAGTAGTCCAGGCAAGAAGCAATGAAGGCATGAAATGTGGCCGGGCAGAAGCAATGACAAAAAGCACTGTAAAGGAGGTTGGGGGGAATTTCAAGCAACAGGATCTGGCCACTGCTTTTGGATGGTGATGCATCTTGTTCTCACCATCATGCCCTCTTATAGCTTTGTTTCCATACTCTCCCCCTGCTGTACTTGTTCATTCTTCTTAGGCTTTAAACATTCTCAATCCTTAGCGATTTAAAACAAACCAAAAATCCAGAAACCTCCTTGAACCTCACAGCCATCCAACAGCTCACCTTTTAATCTCATCCAAACATGCTTAAAAAAGAAGCATATATTTGCCTTTTCTATCTCTATCGATCTTCAACCCACTGCCATATGGCTACTGCTCGCACCACTCCACTGACTTGTTTACAAATGACCCCCTTGCTGCCAATTTAAACAATAACTTTTTATTCTTTATCCTCCTAGATCTCTCTGCTACACTGGACACTATTAAACCCAAGCTCCTTGAACATATCCATTCCCTTGAGTTCTGGGACATCACAAGTTCTTGTATTCCTTCTCCACCTTCAGCATGGGATCCTTTTACTTTGACCAGTTAAGGGTTTCATTTTCATGCCCACACTACTAAATAAACAAAGCCTCCAATACAAAAACTCTACTTACTCCTGCATTATTTTATCCCTGGTGGCAGCCATACCTCCCACGGAAAACCACCAGTCATCTTTGGTACGTCCTTTACTTTATGCAGTACTTCCCACATAAAATCCATCAATATCTGCTGATTCTTCCCTTTCGTTCACCCCCATATCCATTAGTCTCAGAGGTCTTTTTTTTAATCTAAATTTCTAAACCATTTTCAAGTCTACCCCTTGTCTCCAAAACTAGAAAAGTTTTGTCAAAATAAAGCCTTGTTAAAATAAAGTCTCTTTGCTTTTATTTCTGCCTCAATAGACTTCTAACTGCTCTGCTTACTTCTGTCATTTCACCATTCAAATAGATCCACGACCTGATGAGTCTAAAGCATATATCTGACCATACCTAAAATCCTTCAGTGACACCTCACACTGTAGAGGAAAATGCAAGTTCTTCTAGGATACTGTATGAAGCAATCCATGATCTTGTCCAGTGACTTTCAAGCTTTCTTTATAAGGCCCACCTTATTACCTGTACATTATGATGACTCAACACACATATATGTGGGGATAACTGATACACTTAGCTTTTCTATGTGTGATGATGATTTCTATTCCATTCTATTTCTTTTCTTTCTTTCTTTTTTTTTTTTTAATTATCAAGCTGATAAGAGAGCCCAGGTACTCCCTCCTTTGGCACCAGCTGAAAGTTTGGCTGAAATGAAAGGTCCAAGATGGTCTCAGACATCTTCACAGATGACACTGGCTGTTGGCTGAGTGCCTCAGTTCTTCTCCAACTGGCCTCTCATTCTCTAGAAGTTAGATAGGCTTCCATACATGAAATTTTCAGGGAAGCATCTGAGAAAGTCTCCTGAGACCTGTGCTCTAAAATACAATGTTGTTTCCATAAAAGCTAATCATAAGACCAGTCTAGATTCAAAGGGTGCTTTGAAAGTAAAGTCTACCTCAAGTTCCTCAGTCATCAACTTACTTTTCCTCCAATCTACTGAGAAGTCCTTTCTCTGATCATGTATCTTCTCTTGTTTCCTTTCACCCTTTCCACTGTGGCATCTATAATGTCCAAATGAAGGTAAGACAAGTTCCTGCCTATGAAGAGACACAAAGAAATAGAAAGGTAAGGAGGCATTTTTGGTGTTGTTTTTGCTTTTAACAACCATCAGTTGAAAACCGGTTTAGCTAGGAATTTCTGAGGTTATATTTTGACCCTCTTAATCAGTTAAGTTTGTATCTGAGCTCAGGTACTATAGGCCTTCTTATGGGTTTTGTTTTGTTTTGTTTTCTCACCTGGAGAAGAGTAAGGCCTTGAGCAATGCAGCAAATGCTTCCTTTGGAAGTATTTACTCCTGATTTCCCTTCTTTCCTGAGATCTCCCTCACTCAGACTACCCTACTGATATTGTTATATGTTCACAGGGGTTGACAATAGAGCTAACTTTTTGTTTTATGACTAGTCTCAGTCATAAATAAATACTGTACCTAGAGATAAAGCCAAGGAAGGTTTGTGCACAATGAGGAACCCAGAATCTCAGCCTCTTCTGATTTTCTCTACAGCTACAATAAAACAATAGATTTAGCAATAGATCTCTCAAAACCAGGAATAGGGAAAAAAAGTCCATCTTTATCAAGTACCTTTGCAACTGATCTGCAGGTTATTTAATATTCCCTGTTTTAATCATAATCTGTCACAGTTTCTGCAAACGCTAGATTGTGTTAAGGAACCATATCAGAGACACCCAGTTGTGAAAGCCTGGTTTAATATTGATTTTTCCTTTAAATTGGTTCAACTACCAACCCAACCAGCTGAAATGTTTAACTCACAATAAAATATGAATTTCTCTTTTATTTTTATGAATTTAGCATTCATTTATCCAACAGATACATTGAATATGTTGTTGTCTACTATTCATTTACAAACAATTAGGTAGGGAACACCTACTCTCTGCCAGATGCTGTTCTAAATGGTAAAGAAAGGCCAATGTACAAAGCAATGTTCCTGCTGTCTTGGGGCTGATATTCTATGTGAAAGGTGTATGGAAGATATAAAAATCAATCAGTCACTTGGATTCTGATCTCCAGGTATTTTCAGAAACTAGCTAGACAATGATAAGCATTACAACAAAGGAAACAAACAAACAAGAAATGCTATGGGACTTTAGAAGAAAAAAAAATTGATTTCAAGCATCAGGATCCCAAAAAGGTTCAAGCTTTTGAAATGAACTTGAAGAATGGGTAAGACTTGAAGCTGCAAATGAGGTGGAAAGAAGCTTCCAAGATAAGAGAAGTGTATGAGCAATGATACAATGTTGGAGAGTTGGAGTAATGATTCCATGTGACTAGAATATTTCAGGAGGGGAAATAGTAGAAGAGAGGGTTAGTAAGGTAAGTTGCGCCAACTAAAATCAGGGTCAATTAAAACCTCTGAGGCCTTAAACACTGAAAAGGTAATGATTCCCTACCTCACCATGAAATAGATCATTAAAAGCAATACAAAGGAGAAATCCTACATTTTGCCCCACAAAATTCCAATTTTTTCCATGATGGCTGCTACACAACAAAGAGACTAACTCCATTTTTGATGCTTGACTGCTGATATCCTTTAAAGCTCACCTAAACTTCTTCCCCTTCTGCTCCACATCTGGGCAAGATGATTAAAAAGAAAAAGTCCTGGTGCTCCCTCCTTTGGCCCCAGTAAAGTTCAAAATCATGCAGGAAACTGCACCCTGGTCCCACTACCTAACCACTATGAAAACCCTAAGCAGGTTTCCTTTCCCTACTCTCTCATCATTTTCAGATCTGCTTAGGACTCCTGTCCTGCTGTCCCCACAAATTCTCATTAGATGAGTAATAAACATTTTCACATCTTTTGAGTGTGTGTGTGACATTATCACTCTTGTCATAAAAACTAAATTGGGGGTGGAACCTATATCTACAGAGTGACCACAATAGCTACTTTGATTCTGTTTTTGAAAAGATATGCTTTCTTTCAAAATAATTCAGGGACCCTGCTCTGTTCTCTATTAGGTGGCACAGCAACTGGAGGCCAGATCATGGAAGGTTCTAGATGCTATGCCCTTTGAAATTGCGAAGTACCTTTCTCTGTAAGTAAAGCATATCAAGTTTCCTTACACTTACATGAAATTCTTGAAGACAATGTCCACTCTAAATATATGAGGCATTCAATGGAAGAATATTTTAGCAATTGCTGTTGTGATGCTAGTGGATATCTGATAGTGTGAAAGCAAATCTGAAAAAAACACAGTCCAGAGATATGTGCTTCATCTAAAACGGATAATATTGAAAACTTGAGCAACTTTTCATTTATTCATAACTGTTTACTGAGCATTTGATATCACAGTGCACTCTTCTTGTTCCTGTATGATATAAAGCAGATTATGTTTTCCTGCAGAGGTATTTTATATGTAGATCTAGCACATACCTCTAAGTAGGTGCACATCAGGTGGTTAATTTACCTAACCAAAGTTAAGATGAATCAATGAATGATGAGAATGAATTAGCCGTTACTTAGCACTTAAATGAGTCACTTATATTCAACCATTCATGGGACATCATGCTCTATTCTGGAATGCATTTCATGCACAAGTCACATTTCTCCTTGGAAAAAACAAACTGCATTGAAATTTCTAAACGCTGACAATGTTGGATGATGAGTAGAATTTTCCTAAACTACCAAATAAAAGCTATTAGGATGCTAAAAACATGATTCTCATATATTTGATAGTTACACTTTGGCTATTTTTTTTTTTTTGATGGCACGTTATCTCTTATTAAGAATTTCCTAGTTCTGTGAAATGAACTGTTATTGTTTTTTTGGAGTAAGAAATATTTTTCTGAATTCATCTAATAATGCAATCTGGAAAATTAAAAATGCTATCATTTATAAATATATCATCAAAGAAGATTCTCAATTAGTATTAGGGAGAAGGGACAGAAAAGAGCTGCACAAAGGATCAGGAAGAATACAGAATTCATCAAGATATCAAATTTACTCATATATGAGCTCCTGAACTAATATAGATTTTCCCTTAGTGAATCCAAATTAAATCATTAAGAGCAAGAATAATCAAAAACAGTAAACTCATCTAAATTCCAAAATAAAAGAATATGTATTTAAGAGATGCCTAAATAACACCACCAGTGTGTGGTGATACAAGAGTATTTACTACAAAATGGAAAGTTGAGTTGCTAAATTTAATCAGTGAGTTTGATAAAAGTGAATGATGTCAAGTCACCTACCAAATAAATCTCCATCAGTTGAGGCAAAAGTTGTCATAACTGACTGGAGTCATTTGATACTTAGTGAATAAAGAATGAATTGACGTGGGGGGTATGTGAGAAAGATGCCATTATCTCTTCCAAAGGAAAATGCCAATTCCAAATATGCAAGCATTACCACCCATTTCATGAAAAATCTCCTTCTAATGTAGACAGGTTTCCTTAAAAGCAGTGAAAGTTTCTAAAATATGAGTGTCTTTGGCAACCATGCCTTAAAGGAAAGGAGCTAGGGTGAACATGTGTGCATTCCTTTCTTGTGGATATAAATTATAATATAGAACAGTCTCCTTTTCTTCACATTATCGCAAATCCACAAAGCCAGTTTCTTGTGCGCCTGCTAAGAAATACCTTCATTTTGTGCTAAAGAACTCTATGTCAAGGGAAACTTAAACAAAAAGGGAACTCTGCCCCTGTGTCTCAGCATGCTTTGGCCTTCAGGCAATGGTCACTTCACAACCCAATTCATTAAGCATTCCTTCAGTAAACATGCTGAGTGAAATACACACCAGGCCCCATCTTGGGCATTTGAAACACATCTGGAAACTAAAGTTGCAATTATCTCTGTGCCACTCTGATTTCTCATTTGGATTCCCATACTTGCCTTTTTCCTTTTCTTAATGGCTATTAAGCCAAACTGTCAAGCCCCTCTTCTCCTCACGATGGGCAAACTGTCTTACATCCTATTTCTCAAAAGAATTGGGAGCCATGCAATATATTCTTCTTCAATTTACTACCACCAAATCTGTTTCCATACCCTTCCTCTCTTTTCTGCCCATTATGAATCTCATACCTTTTAAACTTCCTACTACCTTATATTCTCAATTTTTCTATTTTATCTTGTGTCCTAAATTCTGAAGGATCCTTCCTATGAGCATTTGATGGATCTAAACTAAAATCTCCTATTTAAAACACAAACCACACACACACACACACACCAGGATCACACATCACCTTCAGCCACTGCCCTTTCTTCTCCCACTCAAATTCAAACATCTTTTAAAAGGGGCAACATGAGCCTTTTCAGTTCCTTATTTCACCAATCTAATCATTCCAGTGTACAGTTTGCTCTCTCTTCATCCCAAAAATTATTCTTGATAAAGACAACAATGACTTTTACGCCAGAATCTAATTAAGACACTTCATTTGTCACCTTACTCAGAAGTAGTTGACATATTTGTCTCCTGGAAATCTTCTATTCCCTTGGCCTCTCACACTCTCCTGATTTATCTCCTGCCACCTCTTAGCCACTCTCTCAATCTCCCCACCCTTTCTCAACCTGGCCCTTAATGCTGGGGTTCCTTGGAATCCAGTCCAAAGCCCTTATCCTCCTTCCACTCTAGTTGAACTCATCCACCCCCCCACCCCCCCCCAGTTTCAAATGCTATCAGAACAAAATGACTTCAGGAGTTGAAGTTCTATAGTCACAATCTTCCTGCCAAAACTGAACTTCAGCCAACATTTCCTTATCACTGTAAACGCCACCATCCCCTGCCCAGTTGCTCATGATGGTATACTATTTGTTGGCCCAGTTCTTTCAATCCTGCCCCATAATAATCACAAACATTGTCAACATCTTTCCATTTCCATTGTTACGTATTTAGTCAGAACCACCATTACCTTCTGCCTGAAGCTTCTTACCGGCTTTCCTGCATTTAGTCTTTTCTCCCTCTAAATCTTCCTCCACATTACAACTAGAAAATGCCTTTAAAATGCATATTTCATCAAGCCATTGTCCTATCTAAACCTATCAATAGCTTCCCATTATTTTTACGATAAAGACAAATGTAAAGGCCCCTCATCTCTGTCTGTCCCCTGGTACTCTCTTGGCTTCATGTCCTTGACTTCCTTTTCTAACTTTCCTGTACTTCCTTCCTTCTTGCTCACCTCACTGCAGCCACAGAGAAAACCATCTCTGCTCTCATCCTTCACACAAGCTGCTGCTTCCCCTGAGCTCTCATTCCCCTACTTCTCTACCTCTCTATTTCTTATTCGAGTCTCAGCAGAAATCTTACCTATCATACAACCTTTGGTAATTTACTTAACGTCTCTTTGCCTCAGTTTCCTCACCTGGAAAATGAAGTAGTTATCAAGATAAGGATGGTTCATACAAGTAACACTGTTGCAGCTGTGCTGGGACATGGAGAGTGCTCAATAGATGTGAGCATTACTGTTCTGATTGTGCTCTACAGAGGTAGCAGCACAGTAACTTCTTTATCAGTGTGTGGGCAAGTCCAGTGCTTCCCTGGAGCATAGTAGGCACTTAATGTACAATGATAAATGACTAAATGAAAGAAGTACACTTTATGAATTTTTTTTATTTTTTGGTCTCAAACATCTTGGAGTACCCATAGCCTATTTCCATTATTGATGGCCACCCTTTGGGTTGTACCACAAGAAGTCTCCTTGGGCCACCCCAGAAAAAGAATAATCCAGAGGCACATAAATTGAAAGGCTGTGCAAGTGGACAGAGTGAAGAAGCATTTCTGTCTGTCTCTTGGTACTCTCCCTTGGTTTCATGTCCCTTCATATATGAGATTCACTTTGCTAGAAGTCCAGGCTTTCTGAAACATAAGCCACGTGTGGAGCCCTTCCAAATCCTGCACCTGGCTCACCATGCAATCAATTCTTTCTAGACAGGCCAACAGCTCCTTGGATGATGTCCAATGGGTAAGATTAGCCTGACTATAAAGGCTGTTTACAGTAGGAGATTATGGTCACTGTTTGCTCCCTGGCTGAAAAACAAGTGTGTCCTTATAATCTATTCAACACAGCCAATTATGGAATGTCTAATTTCAATATTAAAAAGCATTAATTCTTTCTACAAGACAGCAAGCCATGATCAGAGTCTATGCATGCTTGAAAGGCTATCTCAGAGAGTGGTATGTTCTTACCTAGATCTTTAAAGCATGCAGCAATAATATAAATTTAGTCAATTGATGGAAAGAACGTATTTGTCCTGTCAGCCTCTGTATGCTCAGTGATTATAGAACTTCCAATGTTATTATTCTTGCCAGTTCACACGACTCCTTGACAACCTCTTACCCATTTGCATTTTTCAGTGATTTTCTGATGGTGTAATTTGGAAGCTTTAAGATTACACATGAACGGAAGGCTGAAGAAATCTATGGCTGCTGTCTATATTATTTTGAATTATTGTAGCTGCAGTCTTATTACCAGTGATAGTTCTGAATTCGGACATAATCAGAACCATTTGTTAAGTATGAATAACTACACTGTAGTATATGAATTTTGATAGATTTGGCATGACATCATTTAAAAACATGATCTTGTTACTCCTACCAAAAAAAAAGAGTACTAGAAATATTCTCATGCTACCTCTTGGAGTACATATGTTTTAATTTCCATGGTACAGAAAAAGAACATAGCTCTTTAGATAGAAAGAGTCAAAGAGAATTCTCTTGATTGAATTTTGTATAAACAAAATAACTAATAGTCTGAGTGAAGTTCAAAATTCAAAAGCTCTTGAAGGGAGGAGTCTGACAAAAAGACACTTTTATTCCAAAAAAACTACTGCATCAACCATTTTCATTGGTATTTACCTCTTGAGTCAAAATATATTGATATTCTCCTAAAAAAACAGGGTTCTAAAAAATAGAAGTCATAGCACTATTCTTCATGAAAATATTAGACAACCTTTAAAGAAAATGAAGTCCATTTACATAAAACTTGGTCTTGCTTGAAGTTCCATTACCAAATCCATAAAAGCACTTGGACACCTGGAGGGATAACTACATGTATAAGAGCAGTAGCCTCTCCAAGGGGGGTTATCATTTGTTTATATACCTCTGTAGATGACCACTGACTCCTCTTAACTCAACTTTTCACCACACAAAACACAAATATGATGGTTCCAAACTTAAGGATCTCTGACCCTTAGAAGGCCATTAATTTAATTTATTCAAAATAGTCTAAAAGTTTATACGCAGTCAAGCATTGTCTGTAGTCAGAATAAATAATGTCTCACATATGAAAAGTCTATAAGTTTTCAAATGCAGACAGAATCTGCTGTGATTTTTAATAAATTCATGGCAGTTTTGTTATCTGTTTCCTTAATCATCACATTTAAAAAGATGAGTTAATCCCTACTAACTACTGTTAAATTAGAATATCTCAAATCTACATATAGTCAGTAATAGGGACCAATTGTTGACTGCTTACTATGTTTCAGGAGTTGTGTTAAACAAGTAATCCTTTAATTTTTTACAACAACACTATGCAACATTATTAATTATTAATATTATTGGGTACAGCCATAAAGGTTATTGGCTCTAAGTCATACTTCACAAGAAGTGGAGCCAGAATTATATACAAAGACTATCTAACCCCTTTCCTGCAATACCAAATATGATGTAGTTTTTGGTGTCTTGGAGCCAACTCACACTGGCCTGCCTCAGCTGAACAACTGTATTCAACAATTTTATAAGCCAATTTTAAACCATTGATAACTTGAACTTGACCATGGTGGTAGCATTTACACCATGGAAATAAGAAAACATTACACATCAGGGATTTTTTTTTTTCAGGGAGTTAGCACAACTGGATATAACTGAAATGGAATTATTTCATTTTCACTTTTGGTTCAAATAGGTGAGCATAATCTGTCTCCTCAAGTGTATGTTAAAATGGTAGAATTGAAAGGGGGTTATAGGCATATTTGAAAAGTAAAAAAAGAAAGTTTGCCTGTTTTACTACAAATATAAAATATATATATTTCAATATCTCACTTCCATTTTCCAATATGCAGAGGGCTTTGAAAGCATGGATCTGCCTTTTCACATTGTCTATCATTCACCCTTCAAAAACTATTACTAGAGCAAAATCCAAACTTTGTTCCTCTCTAAGGCTTCTAATCTCCAAGTAACTTCAGGCCATAAAACCTATTGTCATACCTTATATTTTCAAAGCTTTTACTACTAGGTGTTTTCTCCCAGAGTCATAAAGTCTTTTTGTGTCAATCATACAATACTTGATAAAGGTTAGAGGCCAGAGTAAACATTACAGTTTGTTCATTTTCTCTGCCATGTATTTGGTTTCATGGCTGCCTCTTGCTCAGTTCTCCGTAAGAGGCAGATGAGTTAAAAAATGACCTTTCGACTGGGGCCAATGTCATTACAACATCAGCATTTAAAAATCTTCTCCAAAGATCCTCCATTAGTCAACGCAGCAGCGCTTTTCTTGTAGATAAGCTCATTGTCGTCAAAAGGACGGTATTTAACTATGGCTTCATGCTAGCATAAATTTCTGAGAACTGTTTTGATTTTTAAATGAGATGCACCATGGGTTCATTCATCCAGATGAAGAGAGAAGCTCAGCACAGTTCAGTGGACTGGGTGAGTGCAGCCAGATGCACCCTGTCCATCAATAGTCCTCAATCCATCTTCTCTGGGAGATTTTTAGCCATAAGTTATTTTTTTATGGTTAATAAGGAGTAGCATGAGCACAAATAAAAACTGAAAAAAGCCATCCACCCATCCGTGAGCAATATTCTTCAGCAAGCTTATTGTCAAAGAATAACAAACTTATAAGAGGAAAAGAAAGATAATTGTGGAGGTGGGAATATTTGTATAATAAAAGTACAGGAAAAATAACTACCATAGAAGTCCTTTTAATAAGAATGAAGAAGTGATCATCATATCTTTAAAACATGCCTTCATAAATAAGACTGTGACCCCCTAATCCACCACACATTTCTATTTAGCCAACAAATCTACATTAGCCACTGCTCTTGTGATTTTTATGTAAATTTTACTCAGACTCCAACTTTCAGCCCTGATGGAATTAATTGCTCCTGGATTAGACAGTCTGCCCTAACAACAGAAAACTGGCCAAAGTATATTAAACAGATGATTTTGGATGCTAAACAACAGACAGCTCAGGCCTTTGGTCTACGAAAGAAAGGAAACAAATGAGATGAGTCCCACAATTGACCCCAACTGCTTCCTTAGGGCACTTGAGACCCAAAGAGAAGAGAGGAAGAAATGAAGCAAAGAATAGCAGTCCTGCTGAGATTAGTAAACAGAAAGCAGAGGTTAGAGAGATGGAGGCACCTGGAATTTAAGGGGCAAAAATACAGAGATTAGGGAGGTATAGAAAAAAAAAAGCTATATAAATCTACCTAAGGGTGCCCTTACAATTTTGATGCATACTTAAGTTGTACATGTGTAGTGTGAGAATGCATGAGATTGGGCAAAAACATTGGACAATCATTAGCCATGATTCAGCGTCTGTTATGTAACAAATGATGCAGCACACATGTATCCAATCACATATCATGTCACCTGTTGGCAAAATGCCACTTTTGTGTGGTTTAGTACAAAAGGGACTACTGCTCTGTAAGCATCAGAGTGGAGGGAACCAATAAATGATGACCACTCTACCAGCAGCAACCCGTGCCGTCTTTCAATTTGCTACCGGACCACAGTATCCGCTCCTTGAGCTGGGACCTGACACTATGTTATTCTGGAGCCAAAATAGTCAGCACTAGCAGATCTAACCAGCCTGTGTGGTTTGATATTTGAGTTCTAACTGAGAGATATTTGGATTCTAAACAGCTAGAGTGAAGAGTCCTCATCGAACTCCCAGGACATTCAGATGGGACCACAGAAAGTCAAAGGCAGAGGAGTAAAGCTAGTCTGGCAAAGTCCACTTTAAGCACTTTGTTACAGAACTTGAGAAATCCTCAGTAGGAACTAGCTGATCTTCAAGTAAATTAACTATCAAATGTAACAAAACTCAACAAAATTCAGACATTCACAAACAGAGCATTTACAAAGTCTAAGATCCAATAAAAGCTTCCTAGACATACAAGAAACAGAACACTATGACCCATAATCAGGAGAAAAATCAGTAAATAAAAATGGGACCAAAAATTACAGAGTTGATTCAATCAACAGATAAGGATGCTAAAAATGTCATTTTAAGGATGGTCAGATTCAAAGACTTAAAGAAAAACATGAATATAATAAGGAAACACATAAAAACTAAAAAATTGGAAACCATTAGAAGGAAATAATGGGACTTCTAAAGCTAAAAATATAATGAAATGAATATTTAATTGTATGGGC
Organism: Myrmecophaga tridactyla; assembly: GCA_004026745.1. NCBI lineage: Eukaryota > Metazoa > Chordata > Mammalia > Pilosa > Myrmecophagidae > Myrmecophaga > Myrmecophaga tridactyla. The sequence goes on along the minus strand of PVIY010012023.1, from coordinate 48,957 downwards.
TTAACAGAAGATAAGATGTTGCAGAAGAAAAGATAAGTGAATTTCAAGACCAGGCAATAGAAACAACACAAGCTAAAACACAGAAATAAATAAAGGTTGAAAAAATGAACAGAGATTCAATGGTCTTTCAGAAAATACCAAGCAATGTAACAAAAATACAATTACAGTCTTAGAAAAAGAGAAGAGATAAGGTAGGGCCCCAAGATATTTGAGGAATTTTCAAAATTTGATATGAAGTATAAACACACAGATCCATGAAGCTCACAAACCCCAAGAAGGATAAACAAAAAGAAAACCACACCAACCCCATCATAATCAAACTGCTGACAATCAAGAATGAAGCATCCATTAGAAAAAAGACATGATACATAATGAGAAATGATAAAATGACCTTTAACTTTTCATCAGAAATAAAGCAAGAAAATGAATAAATAATTAATATCTAAAGTGCTAGGGGGAAATGTCAACTTAGGTTTTCATATTCAGAGAAAAAAAATCATATGAAAATTGAAAGGAGGGTGAAATAGACATTTTCAAGCAAATAAAATACGAAATCATTTTTTACCAATAGCCTTCAGTACAAAAAATGTTAAAGAAAGCTATTCAAATTGAAGGAGAATGGTACTAGATGCAAACTCAGATTTATACATAGGTCGAAAAACATCAAAAATGATAAATAAATAATAGAATATGTTCATTTTCATTGTTTTTAACAATTTGTTCAAAATAAAACATTAAAGTAAAATTAATAGCAAAATATTGCAAAGGAAATGTTATGTGGGTGGAAGTAAAATATGGCAACAAAAGAACAAAGTATAGGAGCAGGTAAATGGAAGTATACTGCTGTAAGATTCTTGAATTATACATGATGTATATAATAATATTACTCAAAGGTAGATTGTGATAAGCTGCAAATGCTTTATGTAAATTCTAGAGTAATCATTTTAAAAATACATAAAGGATTGTACCTAAAATCCATATAAAATGAACTATTAGAAAATAAATAAATCCAAAATAAGGCTAAAAAAGAGAGAAAATGAAATAAAGATCACATAGGGCAAGAGAAAACTAATACCAAAATGTAGAGTTAACCTCAAATATATCTATAATTACATTACATAAACAAACCCCACTGTCATGGTCCAGTCCATGTGTCAACTTGGGCAGGTGGTGGTGCCCAATTGTGTAGTCCAGCAAGCTCTGGCCTGTCTGTTGCTATAAAGACATTTCCTGGACTTAAATCATGATCATGTTGGCTGCATCCACAGCTGACTGCATTTGTAATCAGTTAAGGGGAGTGTCTTCTGCAATGAGTGATGCTTAATCTAATCACTGGAAGGCTTTTAAGGAGGGTTCAGAAGAGACAGTCACTCTTCCTGCATCAGTCAGCAAGCATCTTCTGTAGAGTTTGTCCAGACCCTTTCATTGGAGCCGCCAGCCTCACAGCCTGCCCTATGGATTTTGGACTCTTCCATTCCCATGGTTTTCCAGCCAGCCTCTCCTGAGAGCTCATTGAGGAACTTCATTGTTGCAGCCTGCCCTACAGACCATGGACTCTACAGTCCCATGGTTACATGAGATACTTTTTATAAATTTTACATCTATGATAATTCCTGCTGATTCTGTTCCTTTAGAGAACCCTAGCTAATACAGCTTTGTCCCAGACAAGTGGGTTGTTGCTGCAGTTTGCAAATACCAAACAGGTTGGAACGGCTTTCTAAATGGATAAGGAGAAGATTTTGCAGGAGTTGTGAGGAGTGTGGTAGAGAAAGCCTATAATGTTTTGAAGAGACTGTTGGTAGAAATGTGGACTCTAAAGATACTTCTGACAAGGTTCTAGACAGAGATGAGGCATGTGTTATTGCAAACTGGAAGGAATGCAATCCTTGTTTTAAAATGGCAGATAATCAGGCAAAATTGACGAGTGGCTTTGGCTGCAAGGCAGGTTTTAAAAGTCACGAACTTGGATATTTAGCAGAAGAGATCTCCAAATTAAATGTGGAAAGTTCAGCCTGATTTCTCCTCACAGCTTACAGTGAAATGCGACAGGAAAGAGATAAGCTGAGAAATGAACTCTTGTGTAAAAAGAAACCAAAACTTAACGTTCTGGAAAATTCTGGGCCTCCAGGAAGGGAGTCCCCAGAGAATAGTGCCCCACATGAGTATTAAGCCAAATGTGGAACCAGCCAGCCATTTTAGAAAAAGCCAGAATTGGAGATGGAGTTATCCAGGAAGGATCTGTGGAAACTCCTGTTGTCTGTTGGGCATGATCTATCCTCACCACATAGAAAGCCAACAGGAGTGCTGTGGGACCTGTATAAACAGAGACACTGCCAGTCTGGACTGGGGTGCTCAGAAAAGGGACAATGTGAAGGTAAAATAACTTCAGAGGCAGAACCATGGAGACTGAAGTCTGAAGTCAAGAAACCTTGGGCTAGGAGAGCAGATGCACCCAAGCACTTGGAGAAGGTGAGTTTGCGGTCAAAGGAGAGGATGGGCTTTCCACCTTGCCACAGTGAAACCTCAGGGCTTGGAGAGGGGGCAGCGCACTCCTTGGGGGTTGGGGAGAGCCTGGCTGCCACCACGTGGAGGGATTAAGCATGTGCCCCAGAGATGGCAGAGAGCCCGGGTGCAGCCCTGATAGCTTGGAAAGGGTGAAGCCAAGAAAAAGGTGGTCTCCCCAGTGTCCCCCAACATTGCATTCAGAGAGAGGCAAGCCTCTGTGTAGACCCTTGGAAAGGGTGGGACTGCCGCTTTCTAAAGCCTCAAAGATAAAAGACTCTCGGACCTTGAAATCTAATGCACTTTGCCCTGCAGGTTTTTGAGACTGCCTGAGTCCTGTGACCCTGTGTTCCTTCCCATTCCTCCCTATGGAAATGGACATGTATCCTATCAGTGTTCCTCCTTTTTATGTTGGCAGTGAATAACTTGTTCTGAGTTCTACAGGTCTAGAACCAGAGGAGAATTTTGCCTTAGAACAGACCATACCTATAACTAACTTTGAGATTTTGTACTGTTTCTCACTTGCATTGCTTTTGTATTGTTACTGAAAAGTTTTAAGGCTTTCTGACATTGTGATGGAATTAATGTATTTTGTATATGGGAAAAGCATGTCTTTTTTAGGGTCCAGAGGGTAGAATGTGCCAGTTTGGAAGGGTTTATGTACCCTAAAAAAAACATGTTTTAATCCTAATCAACTTTGTGGGTGCAACGGTTTCTTCTAATCCCTATTTAGTACTATAGGTTGGAACTTGATTAGGTTATCTCCATGGAGATATGACTCATTCAATTGTGGGTATTAAATTTGATTAGATAGACATGTGTCCCCACCCCATTCTATGTGAGTCTTGATTAGTTTACTGGAATCCTATAAAACAGGAGACCTTTTAGAGAGAGTCCCCTTTTGAGAACAAGGAGAAAGCCACAGAATCATAACAGAAAGATGAGAGAACCAGAGTCCACCAGCCAGAGACTGGCGGATGATGAAAGAGATGAAGAAAGAGAAGGCTGCCAGGGAGCTTCATGAAGCAAGAGGCCTGGAATAGACATCACCCTGTTTGCCACATGCCTTTCCAGTGGAGAGAGAAACCCTCAACTTCATTAGCCTTCTTGAACCAAGGTATCTTTCCCTGGATGCCTTAGATTGGACACTTTTATAGACTTCCTTTAATTTGGAGATTTTGGGGGCCTTAGAACTGTAAACTTGTAATTTATTAAATCCCCCTTTTTAAAAGCCAATTCATTTGTGGTATATTGTATTCCGGCAGCTAGCAAACTAGAACACCCACCATTTAAAAAGAGATTATCAGGCTGGATTTTTTTTTTAATTTCCAACTTGAAATATTAAAATACAAGTGTGCTAAAAGTAAGAGGTGGAAAAAATATATATCACATAAGCACTAGTCATAAGAAAGCTGGAATGAGGTTATTAATATCAGAGAAAGTAGACTTTAGGGTAAGGGTTTCATGAGAAATAAAACAAAAGGAGCATGTCATATGATAACAGGGTCAGTCCATCTGAAAAGAAATAGCAATCCTAATTGTGATTGCAAATAATTATAGAGTATCAAATGGAGCATAATTTAACAGAACTGAAGGAAGAAATTAACAAATCTATAATTGTAATTGGACACTTCAAGAATTCTCTCTTAGTAACTGATAAAAGAAATATACAGAAAATCAGTAAAGATGTAGCAGAGTTGAGCAATCCTATCAGCCACCTTAAACTAGCTGACATTTATAGATCGCTATAACAAACATATTCTTTTCACATGTGCACAAGATAAATCATTTACTAGACTAAAAAATACTTATTACACATTTAAATGATTGCAGTCATTCAAAGTATACTCTGTAGCCACAATGGAGAAATCAATAATAAAAAGTATCTGGAAAATAAGCAAAAACACCTTTGCAGCCCAAGAATCAAAGAAGAAATCACACAAGTAATTAGAAAATTTTCTAATTGAATCAAATTGAAAAGCCAGCATATCAAAATTTATGGGCTGTAACTAAGCAGAGGGAATTTTATAGTTTTTGCAGCTTAATTAGAGAAGAAAGGTTGAAGTTAATGATTTAAGAATCTACCATTAGATGTTAGTAAAAGAAGTGCAGAGGAAACCCACAGCAAGTCAAGGTAAGAAAATAATAAAGATGAGAGCAGGAATCAATGAAATAGAAACAGAAAAAAAAGGTATGGTATCAGATGTTAAAATATCAATATAGTTGAAAAACCCGTAGCTACACTGATAAATAGAAGAGAAAAAAACACAAATGGCCAATATCAGAAGTGAAAAATGGGATAGAAGTACAGATCCTGCAGAAATGTAAAGAATAAATATGGAATATTAGGAACAATTTCGCACCAATACATTCAATAACTTACATGAGATGGACATATTCCTAAAAACACAAATTAATAAAACCTACATACAAACAAACTTAAAATTTGAATAACCAATTTATATTTTTAAAAATTGAATTTGTAACCTAATACTTTCCACAAGGAGGACCCTAGACACAAATGGCTTTACTGGTGAATTCTAGTAAATATTTAAGGAACAAATCTTAGAGGAAACTCTTTCAGAAAACAGAAGAGGGAAGACTTCCCAATTCTTTTATGTGCCCAGTATAACCATGATACTAAAATCAGATAAAGATATTACTGAAAAAAGACAACCTCAGACCAATATCATTCATTAACATAGATCCAGAAATCTTAACAAGAAATTAACAAATTGAATCCAATAATAAATAAAAAATATATCATGACCAACGAATCTCAGGAATAAAAAGTTGGTTTAATTTTCAATAATCAATATATGTAAATTCTCTACAATAATAGAATAAAAGCAAAAATATCATATTATAATTTCAATAAATACAGAATTTTTTTTACAAATTCAACTCCCTTCCATGATTAAAAAAAAAACCACCCTCAGTAAACTAAAAATAAATGGAAACTGCCTCAATTTAATAAAAGGTAACTATGAAACTCTACAACAAAAATCATATTTAATGGTAAAAGACAAACATTTATCCCTAAGATCAAAACCAATGACCACTTCCACTTCTCTTATTTGACACTCTAATGGAGATAATAGCTAGTGCAAAAAGGCAAGTAAAGGGAGGAAAGGGATATAAATTAGAAAGGAAAAGGTAAAATTCTCTTTACTAGCGGATGACAAGATTTTTGTAGAAAACGCTAAAGAATCTATAAGAAATATACTAGAACTGGTTGATGAATTTAGCAAAATCACATGATATAAGGTCAGTATAGAAGATAAATTTTATACCCATAGACACACACATACATATTAGCAACAACAAACAGGAAAATGAAATTTAAAACTATAACATTTATAGGTGCATCAAAAAAACATGTACTCTTAGGAATAAATGTAACAACAATATATGTGTAAGAACTTTATAAAAAAACTACAAAATATTTATGCAAGAAATTTGCAACCTAAATAAATGGAGAGTTATAACTGGTTCAGGGATTTGCAGACTCAATATTGGTTTAAGAAATCAATTCTCCCCAAACTGACCCTTATTTTCAAAGGAGAATTAATCAAAATCCTCATTGACTTTTTTGAAGAAATTTACATGCTGATTGAAAAGTTGCATGGAAATGCAAAGTATATAAAATATCCAAAAAACTTGAAAAAGAAAAAATTGGGGGGGGCTAATCACTGTCTTATTTCAAGTCTAGATAATCAAAACAGTTTAGTATTGACATAAAAATAGACAAATACATCAGTGGAACAGAAAGGTAAGTCTGAAATAGACCCAAACTTATGCAATTGATTTTTTACATAGCAGCATAGCAATTTAATGGGAAAAGTCTTTTCAACAAATGGTGCTGGGACAATTGAATATTCATATGGAAAAAAGCAATCCTTGGCACCTACTTCAATAGATACACAAAAATTAATTCAAGATAGTTCATACACCCAAACATAAAGGCTAAAGTGATAAGGCTTCCAGAAGCAAAAGTAGGAAAAGAAAATATCATTGTGACCTTCCAGTATGCAAATATTCTTAGGATTCAGAAAACAAAAATCATAAATGAAAAATACACACAAATTGGACTTCACTAAAATTTAAAACATAATTAATATTACATTATACATCATATAATTATATATTGCATATTATATAATTATATTAATGAAGACATAATTAATTTTTTAATAAAAGAAAGCAAAGGCAAGCTGCAGCTTGGGAGAAAATATTTCCAATTCATATATCTGACCAAGGGCCAATATCCATAATATAGTAAAAAAAAAAAAATAGATCTCGATAATAAAAAGACAAACAACCCAGTAAACAGTGGGCAAAATACTTGGCCCAACATTTACACAACCATATATACAATTGCATTATAAGTTCATGAAAATATGCTTAATATCATTAATCACCAAGAAAATACAAATTAAAGCCACAACAAGATACCTCCAAACACCCAGTAGAATAACCAAAATTAATAAGACTGGCAATATGAAATGTTGACAAGGAATGTACTCCAGCAATGAAAAGATACAAACTACTGGCACACGCAATATGGATAAACCTTTAAAGCATTACAATGAGCAAAAGAAGCCAAGCACAGAAGAATGCATACAGCATGACTCTACGTATATAAGTTCTAGAAAAGACCAAACTAATCTATGATGAAAAAGTCAGAATAGTGTTGCATGGTGGATGGCAATATTAGTTTCAGAGAGAGCAATTAGAAAATTGTCAGAAGGTTTCAGGCAAGATATGCTAGGGGTAAAGTAGAGCAACGATAGAAGACTGGAGGTTGGAAAAATCGGAGAAATTCTAAGAAATAAAATTGACAAGGCAATGCAAGTAATTGGATGTGAGGGCCATAAAGCCCAGATTTGTGCCCTGGGTGAGAGTACCATGAAAGGAATTACAGGACAAGAAATGGATTTGGTCTTGAGCATGTTGAATTTGAGATACTATAGGAATTCCAAGGGAATAGGCTTAGTATAGGGAGATTTCTGTCTGGAGCTCAGAGCAGAGTTCAGGCAGGATGATGTGGGTTGGGGAGCCATCATCTATGAGGTGGCAGATACTTTAAAAGGCTGAGATCATCAGAAAAGAAAACAAAATGCAAACAATGGCAAGACAAAGACAAGGGAACATTGAGATTTATCTCAGTGGGTGTTAAATCCAGATATGCGGATGAAGACGACATAGTGCAGGAACAATGTGGAACCAACTAAAAAGATCAGAATGGAGTCCAGGAAAGTGGTCTGATGAAATTTTTCACCTATCCCTAGAGAGATCGACTGGAAGCTAATAATAGAATCTCCTGCATAGACATCTTAATTTGAGCAATTTATTATCGATGTTTACTTTAACTGATGGATTATCTGCATGCAGTTCATTTCCATTTTCATTTCTTGTAAAAATAACTTTATATAATAACATATTTTTAAACTTGGTAAACGTTGAATAACCATCACAATCATAGTTTTAGTGCCTTACTCTTTCAGTTACTCTATGGCATACACATGTACTTGTTTTGCGCAAGACTGGATAGTTAGTTCCTTGTTCTGTCTATAAACTAGAATTTTTATTGCTAAAGCTGTAAACCCAGATGCTAATTATAATGATACACTGAACCTAGTCAATTACTTGAAAGAAACCAAGACACCATTTTCAATGGTAGGTCTTGATGATTCAATAAAGCCAAGAGATTTGATTTAAACTTGAGAAATCCAGATTTTATCATTTGATACTGTTACTCATTATTTTAGATCCTGCATCGTCTAGTCTCCAAGATAGTCAGTAAAACAAATTTCTTCTTGGATCTGAGACTAATGTACATAATCTTCCCATTCAATGCTTGTCTTATCCTCCCTTCTGACTGCTCCCTTTATCCAAGTCTGCATGTGTCAGAAACCAGCCTGAATACCAATTACCAAACATTAACTTGGACACGATTAAAATTTAGACTTTTGTCCCTGAATATAAATATCTTCCTGAGCACCTCCCCTCTCCACCCAGTGACTTTTTCATTCTGAGCCCCTTTTCAAGCTAATATTTTATTCTGTAACTAATAGGAAATATCTTGGGCTAGCCTGACTAATTGCCAAGCAGTATCTATAATCCTTTAATCACTTTAAGAAACAAACAGGGAGGCATTTGCTAAAAGAAAGCTCTGGTGACAGAATATATTAAGATGATATCTTGCAGTTGGTAAAGCTTTCTACCGCTCACACTCCCCAGTAATACCCGGGAGCAAAATCACTATTCCAAAACAGCCACATCAGATGGAACTTTGGTTTATATATTTTTTGACTGATTTGAGCATTAATGTACATCTGCCCCTAGCACCAAGTATTGTCTCTCTCTCTCTCTCTCTCTCTCTCTCTCTCTCTCTATATATATATATATATATATATATAATGGGGAGAAAATAAATATATATAAGAAATATGCATAAGATATATATATCTTTTGGTGGAGATTTACATTATAGTCAATAGAGTTAAGTTACTGTGGGCATACAAAAGTTGTAAGATTGGATGCTGATTCTATATTTCTTATGATCTATTTATTTGCCTTCATTATTTTTATTTTGGAAACACGATTCTGTGCCTAAAACTATAAATAAAATAGAAACACAATTAGCAGAAAATCAAAAAAAGATATTTACACTGCTCTGTACATTCTCACTTTCTGTTTTATGTCAGTCTACTTTGCCTCATGGCAAAGTAATCCATAACTGAACTTTATTGCGCTATAAATGCTAGCAAAATGGACTGTCTTAGTCAATCAACGTAAAGAAAAAATTAATCAAATGCAATTCCTTTCTCTAATGAACTTCTTCATGCACTGATAACTCACACATGAAGCTCTATGTGATGCTGGCAATTTGGAGAAGCCCATGGATAGCTCGAGTAGTCTTCTCAGTTTGTGCTTGAAAGTCTTGGAATTAAGAAGCATGAGAAATATTAGCTAAGGGGGAAATTCATATATTTTGTAACTTCAGGAAAAGTTCATAAGTCAAGAGTTTACTTTTAAATGCAGTAAACGTATGGGTAGTTGCCATGGGCCCAACAAACGGAGCACGATCACTAAAACTGTGATACCATAAGATACCTGTATGCCAGTGAAAAATTAGCAGGTTGAAAATACACTTCAGGGTAATTTAGAAACTCTTTGTGAGGTATACCAAAACCAGACCTTGGTCAACCCAGGTCCTTCAAGTGTCCACATGGGGCAGTGTTAAGAAATAGGCTTTAGATTCTAAGCTTGGTCCTGCTGCTTAGTGAGTGTGTGTGCCTTGGACAAACAATTAACATCTCTGTGCATCAGTTTCCTTAGCTCTAAAATAGAAGTAACAGTGCATACCATAAAGGTTTTTTTAAGGCGATCCAACAAGGTAATGCATGCAGAGTGCTTCACAGAGTATATAACATAGTTTGACACACAGACAGACAAATAGACACAATTATACACATTCACAAACCAATACTAAACTGCTATAATAGACACAATTCATGTTTGATGACTGCTGCTATTCAAGAAATTATCACAGAATACTGAGTTGTTGTCAGGGAGCTTCCTCGGGATTTCCCTCTGTGCACCTTCCAGAACCAACTTTTCTCATTTTTCTTCCTCCCCTCTTACAGAGTCCAGGCATTAAGCCGTTTTGCTATCCTCTTCTGAAAGCCTTTCCGCTTTGATAATATCACATCCTGCCCTCCCCTTTGACTCTCTCCCACCAAGGCTGTGGATGAAGTGGCAAAAAATAACCTCCCTTAGTTCCCCCAAGGACCCTAGGTGTTTTCCTTCTTTTATCACTGTTTTACAGTTAGCAGGAAACAGACTAAGAATAACAAAGAGTGATAAATCGGGAGAAACTTCAACATATAAGGTACCTCTCAAAATCTATTTAGGTGCTGTTCTAGTTTGCGAGCTGCCAGAATTGCAATATACCAGAAATGGAATGGCTTTTAAAAAGGAGAATTTAATAAGTTACAGGTTCACAGTTCTAAGGCCATGAAAATGTCCCAATTAAAGCAAGTCTATAGAAATGTTCAATCTAAGGCATCCAGGGAAAGATAACTTGATTCAAGAAGGCTGATGACACAGAGGGAAGTGCCTGAAAATGTAGAGCTGTGTTCTAGTAGCCATGTTTCTTGAAGATGATTATATAAGGATACAACTTTCACAATGTGACTGAGAAAACCTTGTGTCTGATGTTCCTTTTATCTACTTTATGGACAGATGAGCAAAACATATGGATTAAAAATAAATAAATAATAGGGGGAACAAATGTTAAAATAAATTAGTAGATTGAAATGCTAGTGATCAATAAAAGGGAATGGTAAGGTGTATGTATTTCTTCATTAATTTCTTTTTCTTTTTCTTTCTTTTTCTGAATTGATGCAAATGTTCTAAGAAATGATCATGATGATGAATATACAACTATGAGATGATATTTTGAGTTATTCATTATATACCAAGAATGGAATGATCATATGGTAAGAATGTTCATGTTTGTATACTGTTGTGTTTTAAAAAATAAAAAAATTAATAAGAAAAAAAAGGCTAATGAAGTTCAGGGTTTCTCTCTCAAGTGGAAACACACATGGCGAACATGGTGGCATCTCCTGGCTTTCTCTACAGGCTTCTTGTTTCATGAAACTCCCCGGGAGGCATTTTCCTTCTTTATCTCCAAAAGTCGCTGACTGGTGGGCTCTGCTTCACGGGTCTGCAGCATTCTCTAAAAAGCTTCCTCTTTTAAAGGACTCCAGTAAAGTAATCAAGACCACCTATAATGGGTAGAGACATGTCTCCACCTAAGCAAGTTTAATATCCACACTTGATTGTCACATCTCCATGGAGATAATCTAATTAAAGTTTCCAACATACAGTACTGAATAGAGATTAGAAGAAATGGCTGTCTTTACAAAATGGTATTAGGATTAAAACATGGCTTTTCTAGGGTACATAAATCTTTTCAAACCAGCAAGGTGGGTCCCTATTAAAAGGAGATGGTTTGTGGGCCATGCACTGGTGGCTCAGTGGCAGAATTCTTGCCTGCTGTGCCAGAGACCCAGCTTCGATTCCTGTGAGCCTACCCATGTAAAAAAAAAAAAGGAGACAGTTTGCATTTCTGAAACCAGTTTACATAGAATCAGTCTTTGGCCAGTGACAACCTGCCTCCAAGACACACATACTCACACACGGATAACTGAGTCCAGTTATCTTCTAAATCAGGGAATCTCAGCCCAGAATATATAGGGGAGGTCTTTGGACCTGGTTGGAAAAAAAATTACATCTTTTTTTCACTAACCTCTAACTGAAACTTAGCATTTCCTTTATTTATTAGTAATATTTATGCCTTTGTAACTTTACCATTCTTGTAAATATCATTAAATACTCTTCCCTACTTAGAATTTAAAAAAATTAAGGTACCTATCAGATTCACTGCAGAGCTTATCTAACATTTTAATATATGCATGTATATTTTTTAGTGTATAACATTTTATGTCTATATTCTCATATAATTCACTTCCTTTTTAATTGTATGCATTCTGCTTTAGGCATAAAACATTATTAGCTATTAGATTATTCTTTCATTTAATCATACTTTATTTTACATACTTTGCTGTATCATTTTGTTTCCTTCAATCTGGATATGATAGTGTACACTTCATGTCATATTAATACTACTACTCCTTCATACCAGTTGGGTTGGAAGCTGAGGATAAAAACAAGTAAATAACAAGAAGCGAATATCCTTAAAGCCTCCCCATTTAATCTTTGAAGACTATTTTTCTAGGGAAAAAAAGAGCGATCTATACAAAGCCATGTAATTATGAGCTATGCTGCAATTGGCTTCTGGAGTATAGGAGGCTGAGTGTGTATAATGCATGCCCTGAACACAAAGGCACAGCTCACAGAGTTTGCTTACTGAACTTCCCACTCTTGGAGGCAGCCTGCTATATTATCAACAAGAAACACCATGAATTGTGTCATGCGACCATCTGGACAGGACTTGCCCAAACGTGTGCTTAGGTGCCGCTTCCAAAGTCTACACAAAGAGAGTGATTTCTCTTTGTTTGGAGCACATAATGACAGCTGCGTGTTGTCACCATGCTTTTTAGAAACACATTTCTAAGCTTTTTCAAAAAGCAGAGCATTCAAAAATGATGATTTCCTATTATGTTGCAAAACGGCCTCAAAGCATTATTAATAGTCTTTATGTAAAAACTGACTGCTAAATAAATTTGGAAGGAACTCACAGAGTTCCTGCAGCAAAACGATAATTTACTTTCTTTCTTAAAGTCCCTGCTAGCGTAAGACCAGCATTATATGCCTTCTTACAGAGCCCAGAATGTTTCACCTGTGTATCTCAAGGTACTCACCTAAATATTAATGCACCCAATTTTATATTTGGTCCAAATCTACGGTATTCTGAGGAGGCAAAGTATTCAGTCATCTTTGTGAATTATGAGAAGAATTGTCTGGACGTCCACAGCTCCAGGTCTCAGACCTGGTGCAAAACTCAGGGGGAAAATAATCTCAGTCTGTTGGTATTTTAGTTTCCTGGCTGCTAAACCAAATTCCATAAAATGGATTGGTTTATCAATAGGAATTTATGGGCTCGTGGTTTCAGAGGCTAGAAGGCTTGCCTCCTCCCTGGGTTAGTAATATTCTGGATGGCTGGAAACCTTCGGGATTCCTTGGCTTTTCTGTCACTTGCAGTGCACATAGCAACATCTTCTCCTTTCTCCTCTAGTTCCACTGACTTGTAACTTCTGGCTACTCACTCTGGTCTTCCCTGAAAGCCATCCCTGTGACTTTCTCTATAAGACCCCCAATAATAGGATTTAGGCCCATCCTGATGGAGCTGGGCCACACCTTAAGTGCCCTTATCAAAAGGTTCTACTTACAGTGGATTCACATCTACAGCACCAAGGCTTTGGGACCTGAACATGCCTTTTGTGGGGAGCATGAGTCAATTCTCAGAAGCCGTCAGTAATATCTTTTAAGCCCATGAGAATTTAGAATTATTTTTGAATAACGATTCTAATAATCAAAGCCATAGAAACAATACTTTGGGATTAACAAGGAATCTGTGCAACTTTTGAATTCCATATACTTAGAATATTTGGCTTAGTAGAGTGATAACCTTGTAACTCAAAATGAGTAATTGAGTAGACTTTTGATTTTAAATCATCTTGCTAAATTTATAAGTTTTTGATTGCTTATGATGTTAAGTTCATTGAATTATTAACTTTAATAAACTAGTTACATAAGAATTATTTAAATGCTAGAAAGGTTTTATTTAAGTCAGATATATTAAAGTGCCTAAAAGGGAAAGAAAATGATTGAATTTATAAACTTAAATGTAAAATGTTTAAAATTGTCAAATATGTTATGTTTATAATAAATAGAACCAAAGATTATTTAAAAGCACCTTAAAATTGCAAAAATTTTCTAGAAGTAGAGATAGAATAAATTTATAAACTGATGGTGAAATCTCAAGGGAGATCTGGATGTTTGAATTTGTAAATTTAATACATTGATTAATAATTTAAAGACATTAACAGCATTTTCTGTCCTTCCAAGTCTAAAGGTGGAGATTATAAGGCAACATCTAAACTTAGTGAAGGTAAATTAGGAAAACACCCAACAGCTATTAAATACTAATAACAGAGACAGTATTATCACAGGAATCTTAGACAGTTCTACATTCCTAATGTTCAAACTGTTGCTTTGCCCCTAAAGCTTTGCCTAAATTTCGGAAAACAATATTTGGAGTCCATCCACATAAAAATAGCTCAACAATTTTTTAAAAATAAATAACTTTTTAAATTTTTTTTGCGGGGGTGCATGGTCTGGTCTGGGAATTGAACCCAGGTCTCCCGCATGAGAGGTGAGCATTCTACCACTGAACCACCCGTGCACCCAATACATGACATTTTTAGTTAGCAGACTTAACTCTTTTCCTGATATTTAGCAGTACCACCCTACTGAGTGACTGGTAAAGCCCAAGAAAGTTAAAAGGCACACAGTGTCAATCAAAACCCTTTGTTTGAAAGGGACTGAATGTCCAACCCAACTGGCTAAAGTACACAAAGGAACTTAGTAGCTCATGCAACTGAGCCAGCTAAGCACAGCTGAATTCAGGGGTTCAGACAATGTCATCAAGAGCCATCTCAGCCCTTTTTTCTTCTTCGTTGACTTCACTCACACATTATGATGATAAGATAGCTACTAGTATCCAAGCCTACATCCTCCCATATTTAAGACCAGCATAGAAGAATATGCCATTCTATTGGGAGGTAGAATCATCCACATAGCATCTCACTGGGTCATAAACAAATCACTGGGGCTGAGGGATGTGCTGATGGGCAGGTGTGTAAGTCTCACCCTCACCTTTGGAAACAGGAGGAGAGTCAGATCAAGAACTTTACAGAAAATAAATAATCCTCCCCTGGAAATTCACCTTGGAGAAAGTGAATGGGTATTGGATAAAAGTCATTCGTAACAGAATATTTACATATCTCTATTTTTTAGAACGCTTCTCTGATGGAAACTTTCTATCAACCATGTAAGAAGTCAAAAAGCCTACACTAAAGTGGAGCAAAAAGCTCAATTCTTTGTGTGACTACATAATTGTGAATTCAATAGACTCAAAGTGAAGATGATATTAGTGTTTTACCACAGTCTCTACCAAACAGATGTGACAGGAGAAGTCACTTGTTTTGCTAGTTCATGGTTCCTTATATGTCCAATGAAAACTACAGATACAGGCATACCTTATATTACTGTGCCTCACTTTATTGCATGTGCTGGTTTGAATCTGTTGTGTATCCCAGAAAAGCTAAGTTTTTTAATCCTCATTTTGTATTGCTGGGTGGGACCTTTTTGATCGTTTCCATGGAGATGTGAACCACCCAACTGTAAGTGGTAACTTTTGATTAGATGGTTTCCATGGAGATGTGTCTCCACCCATTCAGGGTGGGGTTGCTTACTGGAGCCCTTTACGAGGGAACCATTTTGTAAAAAGCTTGAGAGCCCGCAAAATGGACAGAGCCCCAGGGAAGCTGCTGGAGGAGCATGGAGAGAAAGCTAGCAGCCAGTGCCTGTTCTAGTTTGCTAGCTACCAGAATGCAATATACCAGAAACAGAATGACTTTTAAAAAGGGGGATTTCAAACAACCTGAATGAGAGGTATGGAAAGATCAAAGTTGATGGTGGAATTATACATAGAAGATAGGACTTAAATGAATATGAATGCTGAATCATTAAATTGATATCTCTTTCAGTCTCCAGCATTTTAGAGCAGCTAGAAGTTAAAACCTAAAATTGTAAAATTGTAACCCCTGCCAAAGTCTGAAATATGTTCTACAACTAATTGTTGAAACTAATTGTGGTGCTGTGCTTTGAAATTTATAACTTTTTTGTATATATGTTATTGTTCACAAAAAAGAAGGAAAAAAAGTCTATTGTGATGATAAAAAATATTTAAGCCCCCTAGCCTCCAATATTCTGGAGCAGCTAAAAGGAAAAATATGAGAGGATTGTTATGGTAGCCCATGACAAACTCTGGGATCTAGCCTGTAACCACTTTTTGAAGAGTGCTTTGAAAACTATTAAACTATTGCTTTTTTATTTCTTTGCTTTGTATGTATGGTATACTATACAATAAAAAAAGTTAAAAAAGAAAAGGGGGGAATTTAATAAGTTGCTAGTTTACAGTTCTAAAGCTGAGAAAATGTCCCAATTACAAGAAGTGCATAGAAATGTCCAATCAAAGACATCCAGGAAAGATACCTTGGTTCAAGAAGGCCGATGAAGTTCAGGGTTTCTCTCTCAAGTCAGAAGGCACATGGAGAACATAGTCACAGCTTCTCTCTCATCTGGAAAGGCAAATGGTGAACACGATCAGGGTTCCTCTCTCATCTGGATGGGCACATGGTGAGCACGGCATCATCTGCTAGCTTCTTCTCCTGGCTTCCTGTTTCATGAAGCTCCCCGGGAGGCATTTTCCTTCTTCATCTCCAAAGGTCGCTGGCTCATGGACTCTCTGCTTCATGGTGCTGCAGCATTCTCTGCTCTCTCCAAATCTCTTTCATTCTTGAAAATGTTTCCTCTGTTATAGGACTCCAGAAACTAATCAAGACCCACCCAAATGGATGGAGACACGCCTCCAGCTAATTGAGTCTAAGAACGACTCTTGATTAAATCTCATCTCTAGGGAGATGATCTAATTACACTTTCAAACATGCAATACTGAATAGGGATTAGAAGAAACAGCTGCCTTTACAAAATGGAATTAGGATTAAAACATGGCTTTTCCAGGGTCCATTCATCATTTCAAACCAGCACAGTGCCATGTGCCTTTCCAGGTGAGAGAGAAACCCTGAACATCATCAGCCTTCTGGAATCAAGGTGTCTTTCCCTAGATGAACATTTTCATAGTCTTGTGTAATTTGGACATTTTCACAGACTTAGAACTGTAAACTTGCAACTTAATAAATTCCCCTTTTTAAAAGCCATTCTGATTCTGGAATATTATATTCTGCAGCTTTCAAACTAGAACATTGCACTTTGCAGATATTGTTTTTTACATATTGAGAGTTTGTGGCTGCCCTGCATCAAGCAAGTCTATTGGTACCATTTTTTCCACAACATATATTCACTTCATGTCTCTGAGTCACATTTTGGTAATTTGTGGAATATTTCAAATGTTTTTGCTATTCTGTATCTGTTATGGTGATCTGTGATCAGTGATCCTTTATGTTAATATTAGTTATTTTGGGGTGCCACAAATTGTGTCCATAAAACTTAATCATCCCATGGTCTGTGTGTTTTGACTGTTTCACTGTTGGGCTGTTCCTGGTTGTCCATCCATCTCCCTCACTCTTCTCAGGCCTTCCTTTTGCCTGACTCAAAACAATATTGAAATTAGGCCAATTAACCTTACAATGTCCTCTAAGTATTCAAGCTAAGGGAAGAGTTGCAGATCTCCCACTTTAAATCAAAAGCTAGAAGTGCTCGAGCTTAGTGAGGAAGGCATGTCAAAAGCTGAGAAAGGCCCAAAGCCAGGCCTCTTGCACCAAATAATTAGTCAAGTTTCAAATACAAAGGAAAGTTCCAGAAGGAAATTAAATTGCTACTCCAGTGAACAGAAGAATGATAAGAAAGTAAAGGGACACAGCCTCATTACTGATATGGAGAAATTTTTGGCAGTCTGGATAGAAGATCAAACCAGCCACAACATCCCCTTAAACCAAGGTCGAATCCAGAGCAAGGCCCTAACTCTCTGAGAGAGGGGAGAAAGCTGCAGAATGAACTATTTGAAGTTAACAGAGGCTGGTTCATGAGGTTGAAGGAAAGAAGCCTTCTCCATAGCATAAAAGTGCAAGGTGAAACAGCAAGCACTATATAGAAGTTATTCAGAAGCTCTAAGATAACTGATGAAAGGGGCTACCCTAAACAACAGCTTTTTAATATAGATGAAACAGCCTAATGTGGGAAAAGATGCCAACTAGGACTTTCATAACTAAAGACTTCTTCACTGAGAAGAAGTAAGTGCCAGGCTCAAAGTTTCTAAGAACAGGCTGACTCTCTTGCTAGGGGCTATTGCAACTGATGACTTGGAGGTGAAGCTAATGCTTATTTGCCATTCTGAAAATCTTAGAACCCTTAAGAATTATTCTAAATCTTTTCAGCCTGTGTTCCACAAATGGAACCACAAAGCCTGGATGACTGTACATCTGCTTATAACATGGCATACTGAATATTTTAAGCCTGTTGTTGATGTGCTGCTCAGAAAAAAAAGTATTCCTTTCAAAATATTACTGCTCGTTGACAATGCACCTGGTCACCCAAGAGCTCCAATGGAAGCATGCAATGAGATGAATGGTGTCATCATGCCTACTAATATACAACATCTACTCTGCAGCCCATGGGTCGAGGAGTGATTTCAACTTTCAAGTCTCATTATTAAAGAAATACAATTTGTAAAGCTATGGCTGCCACAGATAGTGATTACCCTGATGAATCTGGGCAAAATAAATTGAAAACCCTCTGGAAATGATTCACCATTCTAGTTGCTATTAAATACATTCATGATACATGGGAGGAGGTCAAATGTTAACATTAACAGGAGTTTGGAAGTTGATTCCAACCCTCGTGGATAGTTTCGAGGACTTCAAGACTTCAGAGGAGAGTTCAACTGCAGATGTGGTAGAAACAGCAAGGGAACTAGAATTAGAAGTGGATCCTGAAAAAGTGACTGAACTGCTGCAATCCCATGATAACACCTTAATAGATGAGCAAAGAAAGTGGTTTCTTGAGATAGGAATCTACTCCTGGTGAAGATAATGTGGAGTTGTTGAAATGACCACAAAGGATTTAGAATAATACACAAACTTAGTTGGTAAAGCAGTAGCAGAGTTTGAGACGATTGACTGCAGTTTTAAAAGAACCTCTACTGTGGGTAAAATGCTATCAAAAAGTATTAAATACTACAGAGAAAAAATTTGTCAAAGAAAGAGTCAATTGGTAAAGCAAACTTCATTGTTGTTTTATTTTAAGAAATTGCTACAGCCACACCAAACCTCAGCAACTACCACCCTGATCAGTCAGCAGTCATAAACATCCAGGCAAGACCTTCCACCAACAAAAAGATTATGATTTGCTGAAGGCTCAGATGATTGCTAGCATTTCTTAACAAAAATTATTTGTAATTAAGGTATGCACATTGTTTTAAAGACAGTGCTATTGCACGCTTAATAGAACACAATATAGGGTAAACCTAACTTTTATACTGAGAAATAAAAAACTTTGTGTGGCTCACTTTATTGCCTTATTAGCTTTCTTGTGGTGGTCTGGAATTGAACCCCAGTAATTCCTAGATATGCTTGTACTGCCATATCCCATCTTTTAAGGATGGGAACTAAAAGAGATGATTTGAAAAACAAGGCTTAAATATATGATTTTTTAGTTATAGAATTTCTATACAAATATAAAGCATTAGTAGTATCAGTAGCATTATCCTATGTACTGTATCAGTTGGGGTTATGGGTTGCGAACAAAAGAACCCATTCTAGGCAGAAAGAATTTAATTAAGGACATCAGACATCTCATAGACATCTGATGAATCAAGCTTAAAGGCCCCACAACTAGGAATAAATAGAATAAAACTGTTCAGAGGACCCTAGAGTCCATGGCTTAAGTTAGGAATTGCACGGAGCCTTTCCAATGCTGGGCAACTGAAGCTACTAGGCCTTGTGCCATTGTTCCCTCTGAAAGCCAGGTGTCTCCTCACCATGCTCCACCACACTCACCATCAGAACTGAATTCCCATTGTACTGCCTTCTTCACGTCATCCTCTTCCAATCAGAGACCTTGTGCATTTGCATGTAGCTGGCAGAACTGCAGTCGCACGCTGATACCTTAGCTGCAAAGGAGTCTGGAAAAGAATGTTTATGGCTATGATCTTAGGCAGATGGGAATTCATAATGTAAGGAACCAAACATAGGGAGAAAAGTCCCCAAAGACCCTATTGGGTGGTAGTATGAATTTTATAGCTTATTTTTGCATCAAATATTCTATCCATGTGTATTAGTTAGGGTTCTCTAGAGAAACAGAATCAACAGGGAACATTTGCAAATATAAAATGTATAAAAGTGTCTCACGTGACTGCAGGAACCAGAGTCCAAAATCCACAGGGCAGGCTGTGAAGCCGACAACTCCGATGGAGGGTCTGGATGAACTCCACAGGAGAGGCTCACCAGCCGAAGCAGGAATGGAACCTGTCTCCTCTGAGTTCTCCTTAAAAGGCTTCCCATGATTAGATTTAGCATCACTAATTGCAGAAGACACTCCCCTTTGGCTGATTACAAATGGAATCAGCTGTGGATGCAGCTGACGTGATCATGACCTAATCC
>PVIY010012023.1:0-28416 GCA_004026745.1 Myrmecophaga tridactyla | reverse complement strand
ACTTGCCCAATTAGATAAACAGGTACCACAACTTGGCCAAGTTGACACGTGTCCCTAACCATGACACCATGTATAGATGATACCTTAAGAATTATATTCAGAACAGAATACACAAATCCTCAGCTATCACTGTTCTTGCATTCAGCCACTTCCATTTTTCTTTTTCTCACTGACAACAATTAGACCAATCTTACAATCAAAATTTTGCCTTTTTGTCTTTTTACCCTTTGTTTATTCAATAGGCAATTCTAGGTTTTTTCAACATAAATCAACTTAGATATTTTTCAGAAACTTATATTCAAGTGCCCACTGATTGGCAGCACTCACTGATCTAGAACCTGAGATAGAGTTCCATCTTATAGCCAAATTTCAGAGATTTTTTTTCCAGAAAATCACTATGGAGAAATTCTACAGAAGTGTCATGTTTGTTCAATATTTGATTTATTGGTCTGTAACAAGTAGAAATTTTTCCTTCTCTTTTCCCAAACTGGTTTCTTCTAAATCTTCCTTAAATCCTGGGCCTCTCAACCACCAATATAGGTGTGACATACAGATTGGGAATTTTGAAAGCTTGTTATTTGTTCTATGATGAAATATAATACATTTACTTCTCACTAAGGAGTTTTCTTACATAGGTTATACTGATAACAGGTCAATAATTTTATCTCTTTTGTCATGCTTATAAAATACTGAGGAAAAATAGTGAGATAAATAATTTTAAATCAAGTTAAAAATATTTGTGTAGCATGTCTCAACTGGATTATTCTTGCCCCTATTGGGTGTAGTATGAGTTTTATAGCTCACTTTTGCATCAGATATTATTTTCTGACTTTTACACTGGTAGTGCCCACTACCTTTTTGTATACATAAGTATTATAGAAAAATTAGGACTTTTTGCACCTGAGTTGGGGGAAGTGAAGAAAAGTAAGGAAGAGGGAGAATTTTCTGAGAGACTAAGCCTCAAAAAGCATGTACACCTTGCTGGGATAAGTGCAATGTATAATAACTTCATATCCACAATTTAATTTTTATTACCATTTTATAATTGCAAAAAATGGAAGCTTAAAATTTAAAATTTAAAGATTCACATCTAAGGCGGGCCACAGTGGCTCAGCAGGCTGAGTTCTTGCCTGCCATGCTGGAGACCTGGGTTTACTTCCCAGTGCCTGCCCATGTGAAAAAAAAAAGATTCGCATCTATAAATTATTTTACACTTTTACATGATATCATAAATATTAAAAAATGAAAATACTAACACTATATTTCTTTCTAAATATGATTTTATCTCTTTCTTTTCTAGTAGAATTCATAATATTGCATTCTCCGTTTTTCACAACAATTTATTTTGCCAATCAAATGGCCACAGTTGACTTGTTATTTGATGCTTGTCTAAAAGAGAAATGAATGCAATGTCTCTGCCATCCAACATGCTCTGTTATACAGAATTTTCTAACTTGGCCATTGTGGCAGTTGGTGGAAGAGAAGTTTTAGGACAAAAAATAAAGAGTTTTAGTAATTTGAGCAGAAAAAAAGTAGAAACAACACAAAGTTATGAAATTTTGGCTTTAAGGTTAGTCTAATATATTATCAAGAAGAAAAAGGTGGAATGGGCAGAATTTGACAATAAAATTGACAATAGAAAGATATAAGGCTGTACTAGTCCCAATACATAGGTAATAACTAAGGAAGTAGAAGAGAGGAAGGAAATATAGGGGTGGGGTGGGCAAAGGAAGATGGAATTAGCACTAGGAGATTCAATTTACATTTATGAAGCCTTTGTTAAACATTACTGACTCTGATTTGCTTTTACACTTAACAACGTGAGGTTGGTATTATTTCTAATTTACAGAAATAAAAAGTACAGTATCAGGATTTGTACCCAGGTATTTTGATGCCAAGATGTGTTCTATGATACTCGACTTGCTTTGACTCTAACACTTTGCAAAATGATCCCTCACAAAGCCTATTTGAGAATTTTCTGTCAGCTGGGATGTAGTTTAGCAAAAATTTGTCAACAAGTCAATTAGACCGATATTTTCGGTATGAAAGAAGAATAGTAGCAGCAGGCAAGAACGACAGCACTAGCTCAGTCTCCATAAATCTTTCTTTTAACTCTGATACATTCTATAATCAGACCCAATGACATGAGACAATAACCACAGAAAATTGAGTACTGCTGCTTATTAAATCAGAACCACCCCTTAAACTAATGTCTTTAGCTTAAATAAGAATTTCATAAATTGGATTATAACTAAATTGGTACACTATAGGTCATTTCTAATATGTTTCCTGGGCCAAATGGATGTTTTTTTCCTTTGCTCCCCCCCACCCCCAACAAAAAAAGTTATGTATGAAAAAATTGAATTTACTTTATTGTTGTTAATATGTTAAGAGAAAACTGGATGCTACTTCATTGTGGGGGCCCCAGGGTACACACAGAAAGAATGTAACGCATTTTAAAGTGTCAGAATATAGAGCTGTAACTTGGTTCAACATGGTTAACTTGACTGATTACATAAGCTTCTCTACCATTCCAAAATCCAACTGAAAAATTTTTAGTTAGAAACCAGGACAGACTATACTTGATACAACAAATTTCTGTAAAATATCTGGAAGAATGTTGGAATCGGTGAAAGAGTTAAACAGTTAAACACACGTGCAAGCACACACACACACACACACACACACACACACACAACCCAAAACAGGTAAAGAGGATGACCACAAATACAAGCCATGGATTCCGAGAGCCCCCAAGGAAACCTCAACTTTGGAATCCACAGGAAGTCATCCAATAGCAGAGGCTGTCCAAAGACAAAAAATAAAGACAATTAATTAGAAGACTGCAGAAATGCGGGTTCAGTTATGCCCAGCCATTCCATGTCATTCCCTATAATGCTCACACCCCTAGACTGAAAACTGGAGGCCGCTTGCCAAAGGAGAATTAGCTCTGTGATGAGAAGGGACATGATTTTTACATGGGTGCTGGAGACAGATAAAGTAGAGCCCAAAGAAATTCTAGATCTCTACAATGGAGAGTGAAAGAAAAGAAAAAATATCTTCTCCTAAAAGTAAAACAAATACAAACATGAAATAAATCCACTTACAGAACAAAATAAAACTAATGGAACACACACACGCTTGCGCCCCTCTCCCCAAGTTTCAATTCAACAACCTGAGAACAGGACTCACACTTTATCACATTCCCAAAACACAAACCACTCCACAAAGCATTAGTGAGAAATTTCACCTTCTATTAATTATTGCATGGGGAGATTAGGAAGACATATTTTACATACCACATAGGAATAACTTAATAAAAAATCAAGCATTATAATTAATTGTTCTCCCCAAAGAACCCCTCCTCCATTTTCCTCCCTATTTTCTGGCTTCAAGAATATAAAAATTCCCTTTTTCTTTATTATATTTGTGCCTCCAGAGTTCTTGCTAACTCCAGTATGCTCTTCTTACTCCCTGCTTAAATAATTGCAGTAGTTCGTTTTTTTCTTTGTATGTAAATAAAAAAGTATACAAAGCATTCCCAAATTTGCATTATCCCCACAACTAATTATATCTCTTTACCTAAAAAGCCTCTTATAATATTTATTATCCTATGTATCATTTAATTTAACCATTTCCCTCCAGATCACTACTAAGCATCATTCTTATATCTGTTGTACAAGTCTTTCCAAATTATTCCTTTCCCTATAAAATAAGTCCATATTTGTCTTTCTGATATCTATCTCTCCTCTTCAATATTTCACATTGCCACATCAGCTAATATATTAATATGTTTAACCACTCATCTTATGTTTTATGACCCTTTTTTAATAGAGAAGTTGTGAGTTTATAGAGCGATTTATAAGACTTGTTCAAAAAGAAATGCAATACAAATTGGGTACACCATAAAACAAGAACAAAGTGAGTGAGTCTTTTTGGTTTATATGATTAGTCTCAGCAAATCTTCTCTCTCTATGGTCCAGTTGACATGAACTCAATCGTAAAACACTTGTCATGTGATTGTACATTAAGAAAAAAAGACATTAGAGGAACCTTCCAGAGTTCCACAAAATGTAGCTTACGTGGCCCCCATTGTGATAAGAAGATTGACAATTACTATGTGTCTTAATCTAATTAGAACTTTTCAAATAGTTGGAAAGAATTTCTCTGAGAAATCAAATGGCATATTCAAGGGCTTGAAATTTCTAGGCCAACCTTTGCAATTCTGCTATTCTGATAGAATGTGCAACTTAATTTATTTGTCTTGGCTAATTAAATTCTACCTGTGATAATAAGTGTCATCATTGCTTGTCTGTAAATTAAAAATATTAATTATATAAAAATACCCAGAATTGCCATGCTTGGAAATCAATTACTGCAGCCATGCTTATAAGAACTTGGGCCAAAATTATTTTGAATCGACAAGTGCTGACTATTCTGCCAGAATGGCAATTAATGTTATCTGTCCAAACTCAGAGCAGTCACCTACTCACTTTTTATCCCACAGCTGAGTACCCAATGCATTAGTTGTAGTCTTCATATTACTATACCCCATGTAAGATATAGAACATCTGAAATATATACATGGTAAGTAAAAAATTCTGAAAATGGAAAAAGTACATTTAAATTTGATATCAAGACAAATAGGAAAAAATAGAGCAAAAAATGGAAAGGTCATAAAGATACATGCATGACTTACAAATTTAATTCTAAGTTTCCTAGATTAGAATGAAAAAGAGACCCTCTAAAAGTCTCTAGCAGGCACTACTTGTTCCTACTCAAGACCTATTCCTCTCTGCTTCCTTATTAAAATAACCCTGTGTTGGTCAGGTCACTACCCCGATTAGGGGTAAATCTGGGTAATCTAAGGCAACATCTGTAACCTCATTTCCCCTTCTAGTAGTTGGGCTAGAGTAAGCACTTTACTTGGTTCTCACCATGAGTTGGTAGGAAGGACTTGGGAGGAGGTGTTTCTTTGAACTTAAGAAGAATGCATTGAGAAAGTCTGATTGTTTTCTCTTCTGGGTATTACTGTGTGAGGATTTGATTCCTGGAGCTCCTAAAGCCATCATACAGCATGACTGAGGCTAGCCTGAGGACAAGGTTGACACTGAAGATGGCAGAGCAGAAAAAGAAAGGGAACCCTATTATGCCACAAACGTCATTGAGCTACTGAATTTATGAAGCACTTAGCCAAACGACCCTCTGCCATCTTGTTCCTTGAAATTGCACATTTACTATTGTGCTCATATAGTATTGCAGACAACCATCTCTAGTAATTAGAGATCAGTTCTTTGGGAGACTAGATCAGTTCTTTGGGAGAAGCAATTATTCTCTAGTAATTAACCAATTTTTTTCTTGAAAACATTCACAGCTGGAACTTCATGGAGGAGACAATGAACTTTTTGATGGACAAGATCCTCAAATAATATTCCTATAACATATTGGAGGAACAGATTTTTTAAGCCTTTTAGGAAGACAAAAGCAACTCAATGAAGCCAGTGTATCAGGGGTATACAATATAGACCTTCCCTACGGTTTTCTTCTGCTCTAATTTTATTTCAAAATAAATCCTAACCTATCTAGAGGAGATTTTCCCAGAGGGCATCAAAGGTTAAAATGTCAATAGATGTTCTGCCAAAAACTGAGGAGGATGAGGTGGGGAAAAGGAAGAAGGAGGAAGGAGAAAGTAGAATAATCAAATAAGTTGGGAAATGTTGGAATAATAATGTTACACAATTTCTCAGAGTTTCTTACTATGCTAATATGCATAAAGAATTTCAAGGGAAGCACATAATATGGGGCATTTCCTACTTTAAACTGCTTGCAGAGCCCTTGATTCTATATAGAATATTCCCTTCATATAGAATATAGAGATATTGAGGGTTTTTCAATACAAAGCACACAATAAGAAACTGAGTAATTAATAGACTGCATATCTCCAACATCATCATATCTTTGCTCTAAACTGGGTTTTTGATAAATATTGCACATTCAGCACTACTGGTATCCAGATTCCCATATCCCCCCTTATGTTCTGCTTGAGGGCAGCCGTTCATCACTGAAATATTATTTGTACAGATGATTAAGTTGATAGTCATTTTATGGAAAAAAAGGAGTCTGGAGAAACTCTACTGGACAGATGGACACCCCACTAGCATGTGCCTATGGTCCTAGAAGATTGGCAGTAAAATACATTAATCAACATTTGCCACTACTGACCTTATTTCATGTCTTACCTACAGTCATAAAGTTTCCTTCAGATTTTATTGAGGAAGATTGAGGTTCTTTCTGAATTTACTTCCCAGGGTAGGAAGAGAAGTAATGCTACTTCTTTACTTAATTTATTGACATTTACTGGGAACTTTTAAAAATGAATGTTATAGTGGGGGAAAGGGGAAGTTCAGTGGTAGAATTCTCGCCTGCCATGCAGGAAACCCGGTTCGATTACAGGCCTATGCACTTTCCCGCACCACCAGCCCCCCCGCCAAAAAAAACGAACAAAGTAAACAAACAAACAAAACTTCAACAAACGTGCTACAATAATGGGATATTCACACGGAAAAGGAATGAAATGTAACCCCCCACCATGTAGCATACAAAAAAGATAAGAACGTCGTAAATTGGAGAACATTTACCAAAAAATTCCTAACAAACTGCTATAAGGTCATCAAATGGAAAAATTATTTGTTACATGCCAGAAAAGAAGAAATAAGAATTATAAACTTACTTTTTGGAAACAGCGAGACACATCTGAAAATAAGATAAAAACCTCAAATAGTCAAGCAGATTATTCAATCTAGAACATTGTTTAATTATGATTGCCTTTGAACCTCTCTGCCTCTCTCTCCCCTGATGTGAACTGATTAAAAATCAATTAAAAATATATGTATTATATATATACATATTATATATATATATGTATGTTAAAAGTCAAATCGGGGTCGACATTTTAAATTAGAATATTATATGTTGCAAAAATGGAAGTACCTTCTGATAGATTTCTTGACTGAAAGGAAGGACATGAGACCAAAACTTGATTAAGGAAATTTTATGGTGATACTATGCACAGATGGGCTGTTGCTTAAGATAGTGACAGCACCGAGCAGGGGAAGGAGTACAGGTTATATAGGATGGACAGTGGAAGGGTACAGGATGCTTGGCAGGAAGTAGGGAAAAGGAGGCAGTGGGTTTTCTTTGTCTAGCATGAGATCAGGAAGTTGGCAGGTTTCCATCAGTTGGTTTTGGAAGTAGGGGGCTAAGTTGGGCTTGCCCCAAGCTTGCAGCTGCTGGGGCTGTAACTGCCGGAGGGCAGATGTTGGATAAAGGGAGTTACAGTAGGACTGCAGCTGCCTGATGGGGACACAAGGACACTCATGCAACTTCTGTGTGGGCTGGGACAGGTTTGGTTTTTCCTCCTGAAAGTTATGAGTGGGCAAGCATTCCTGGAATGCTTGCTAAGGGTGGGTTACTTCAAGGGGAAGGGGTTCTGGCTAACAGCTTTAAGCTTCTATGGACGGTAAAGATTTTTTTTTTTGTATGCTGTATGGCGGGGTCACATTTCATTATTTTTCCATGTGAGTATCCTGTTATTGCAGCATCATTTGTTGAATTTTTGATTGTTTGTTCGGGAAGTGCATGGACCAGGAATGGAACCAGGGTCTCCCGCATGGCAGGTGAGAATTCTACCACTGAACTACTCTTGCACCCCAGCAAATGATTTTTATAGAACTAAAAAGAAAGTTAGATTGACTCCTATTGCTTGTACAAGGGTTTGTCCCTCTTATATGGGTCGAATTAGGGCTGATGGGCTTTACTTTTTCAAAAGTAAAGACATAGGTGTTTGATTCCCTATCTGGATCAGTCACCTTGGTAGCAATTTCAAGTTCCAAAAGACCAAGAGGAACGTAAGAGGGAGTTCAAAGAGGAAATAAGGCATGGGGTACTTTTTAGCTCTGAAGTGCCTACAAAGCTTTCTCTATATATTTTATCATATAGTTGAACTGAGACTCGCTAGTTAGAAACCAGTTAATTACTCTGAAAATACTGGGAATATTATGACTCACAGAGAGTTGCAATCCCTTGTCTCTTCTCTTTTGAATTCATGCAAGAACAAAACTCTTCCATTGTTTCCTCTACCATTTCCCACAAAATCCTAACCTTGCTCACAGATCAGGATTGCTGGATGCTCTACCAAGTACTGCAGAGCTGGAGGAATCACGGTTCCTGACTTCCAGAGGCTCAGACTCACGAAAGTCATACCATTTGCCTTCCAGAGATTGATGAGCACTTAACTATTTAAAATCATAATGAGATCAGAGAGTGGAAAATACCTATCAATAACTATTCATCAATAACAACTGCAACAAAAAGGAGTTGATTATGATAGTTTGTGTGAAGTGTTTAAATTATGAGGCTAATACTAAGACAATTGGCCAATTTGATCATCTGAATCAAGAAAGTGCTCAAATTCAGGGAATTTCATGCTTTGTCATATATGTACACATTTATCAGTTGAAATAATATTCAATTTGACAGTATGTACTATGTACTATATTAAGACCATGAAGTCTGGGGTTGGAGGTGGGAGAATGATTAGAGAAGATAAAGGAGAAAGATGAATGAATACAAAAGTTTAAGAGAAGTATCTGATGGCTCAAGAAACTTACAAAACAATGGGAGGGATTAACATGCAAATAGTTAACTATAATAGAAGACAAAGTAAAAGGGATAAAGAAGAAAGTGGTAGGGAAACAGACTGAGAAACAGTGAAGGAGGGATAATTGGAAAAAGTTTTATGGGGTATGATTTCATCTAGGCATTGAAGGAAGAGCATGATTTTTTTTTTTTTTTTTTTTTTTTTTGCATGGGCAGACACTGGCCACGAACCCTGGTCTCTGGCATGGATGGCAGGCAAGAATTCTTCCTGCTGAGCCACCATCGCACCACCCAAGAGTATGTGTTATTACAGGATAAATAGGAAACATCCTTCCATCAACACATTCCTCTGGCTTTAAGCTTCAATTTCATACTCTTCTAAAACTCTGCTTTGCCATCATTCTTGGCAGACATCATCCTTGATCCACTGCCTGGGTCTTGACTTTATAGCACATAAGTGCATAAAAGGTTATCAGGAAAGAAGTTCCTTTTAATACCAACTTTTCTAGGTTATAATGGGATTTGAGGAAAATTCATCTGTCATGGAAGTTATTTGACTTTAAATTTATATCCATTTATAGATAATTAGATCCCAAACTCACTGGACATAGCTCAAAAAATAGAATCCATATAACAAATGTCATACTTAAAAGGTACACAAGTCATCGTATAACCCAAATATCTTGGATTTAGAAATAAGAAAACAGAGGCCTAAGAAATTAAGGGAATTGCTGGGATCTTTCCAGGAGAAATGACACTAAAAATCGAGTCTTAGGTTGACAAAACATTTTTCACTCAACCGCACACATCTTCCTTGAATATGCCTGGATTTGCCACTGGTTAAAGAATTCTGAATCACTGAGCCACCTGGTTCCATGGGATGAGTTTGTTTGGGTGCTTTTACTCGCCAACCATATGTAGGAATTATTGTTAATGTGATAAAGCAAGAGCTCATGTCTTTCTCTGAAAACTTTCCACATAAATCCAAAAAAATGAATTTTACAGTACCCCTGTTGTCTGCCTGCAACCACAATTTATGTATATTTTCCTGTCAAAAGGAATGTGCTTTATGCACAAATTAGCATCTCTCTTGTTCCCGCTGAATCTGTGTAATCAGTATAATGACGAGAGAAATGACTCATAATTTTTTGCCTTCTGTTTTTTTCAATTTGATAAATTAAAAAGAAATGCCAAATTGCAGCTAGGAAGATGCAGCTGAGATGTATGTTTAACTGCTGTGGTTTGGTACAATATTTATTGGAAGAAAAGCCACATCTGCTTCTTCTGTAAGCTTGTTTGAGGGATAATTACTCTCGTGGGAGAAACACCAGTCCAGGAATTCATATGATTTATGAACCAATGCAAATTTAACAAAAGAAATACAATCAACACGTCCTTGAAAAGAAATGCTTTTTAGTTTCTTCAGTCTGCATTATAGTCTTTGAAGAAAGAGTAAGCCAGATGATCCTAATTTTAAATTATTTAGCCTATTTTTTGCTTAATTAACATGCTTAAATATTAACAGTAGCTCAAGGGTTTTCCAGAGAAATATACATTGCAGTATTATATCATCTGACCTATGTTTAGGATTTATGATTCTTAATTGATTTTAGAATTCAATAAAAAAATTTATGCCTTGATATGTTAACTTATATACAGTACTAATGTGGAGAAAATTCACGGACAAGATGACTATACAGCTGCGGGTAGTATTATAACAGTTTCCATAAATGTCATATGATCATTTTTATTACTGGACACGCACTCTTCTGTCTAGTGACAGAAAAAAGATAAGCGTCTGGCAGGAAGTATAAGAAGAGATCAGAAAAATACATTAACTTAATTGAGAGGTTTGAAAACACAAAAACAAAATAAGCCAAGATGCGAAACAGATATGAACATTTCTGATTAATAATTACACCTTAATACTCTGATATGCCATGATTGATCTAAAATTTTACTTGTTCAAATGTAACTATGACTAGCCCTTGGAATGTGCTAATTATGTGAAACAATTGTTACAAGTAATTTACTGGAATCTTAGGCTTCATTACCGAGAGTATAAAGGAGGTCAGTAACAAAAAGAATGGAAAAGAAAGAAAGAAAGAATGTAGCTCAGTGGCAGAATTCTCACCGCCATACTGGAGACCCAGGTTTGATTCCCGGAGCCTACCCATGCCAAAAAAAAAGAAATGAGATGAGGTCGGAGTTTCAAAGAATATCACAAAAGACAAGCTCTTCCTCATAGCATCAATGTATCTAAAACTATAGGTGTAAATTGTTGGGGAATGGGATATTCACACAGTCTTAAAGTATTGCCCCAAATGCTGTGTATTATTAACAAAGGAGAAAGTTGACATTTAAAATGGAGTGATCTGGGGACGTCAACTTACCCAAGTGATCAAAATGTTTTTCAGCAAAAATGGGAAAAACTGATGTCATGTGCTTCTGATGTGATTTGTGATGACACAACATGACCTGTGTAGCGCTGTTGTCAAAACGTTTAACCAGAACCTAATTATGAAAAATCAAAGAGATCAAAGAGATTATGGTAGATCCAGAGAGACAACAGTCCTGGATACTTTAAAAATGTCAGTGTACTTTTTCCTATATCTATCTTCTAAGAACTTTATACTATATAATAGCCTGCCTAACCTTTGCCCCAGTATGAAAATTTCTAATAGCAAATTATACAAATCATTCTAGTTAATAAATAAGGATTGTCCTTCAGTGATTAAAGAAATATTTAAACTTCAATAAGTTTAACACAAAGTAGATTCATTTCAAATAAAAGTTCATTTCTTTGAAAAAAAAAGTCAATGTAAATGTCAATGTAATCACAGAAAAAATTAGTTAAGGAGACTTTAAAAATATTAAAGAGACATGCCAGGCATGATCCTTGATTGTATTCCTGAGGAAGGAAAAAAGAAAATTATTGGGGTTATGTGTGAGAATGGCTTTGTTCTTAGGAAATATGTGCTCACATATTTAGGGGTGGCATGTCTGCAATTTAATTTCAAAAGTTTCAGGTAAAATTCATACATATATATGAAGGGAGGAAGCAAAGATGGCAAAAATGCTAAAAATTTACAAATGTTGGTGAAAGGTATGCAAGAGTTCAATGTAGTATACTTTCAACTTTCTTTAGGTTTAAAATTTTTAATGTAAAAATTGGGGTATAAGGAGTACATCAGAAGAATTGAGCTCAATTCTTGGTACCAAGTATTAAAGGGGACTACCATATCCCACAGAAAAGTGAGGGGGTCAAAAATCAAGATGGTGGTGAGGATATCAAGAAACAATGGCATATAGAAAATTGGGGATTCAATTATAAAATGGGCAAAAGACTTGAACAGACACTTCTCAGAAGAGGAAATACAAATGGCTAAAAGGCACATGAAAAGATGCTCAACTTCCCTGGCTATTAAGGAAAGGCAAATCAAAACTACAATGAGATTTCATCTCATACGCACCAGAATGGCCATTATCAATAAAACAGAAAATGACAAGTGCTGGAGAGGATGTGGAGAAAGAGGCATACTTATCCATTGTTGGTGGGAATATCAAATGGTACAAGTGCTGAGGAAGGCAGTTTGGCAGTTCCTCAGGAAGCTACGTATAGAATTGCCATATGACCCGGCAATACCATTGTTAGGTATCTACTCAGAGGACACGAGGGCAAGGAAACAAACAGACATCATCTGCACACCAATGTTTATAGTAGCATTATTTACAATTGTGAAGAGATGGAAACAGCCAAAATGTCTATCAACAGATGAGTGGCTAAACATGCTGTAGTATATACATACGATGGAATATCAGGCAGCTGTAAGACAGAATAAAGATATGAAGTATGTAACAACATGGATGGACCTTAAGGACATTATGCTGAGTGAGATTAGCCAGAAACAAAAGTACAAATACTGTATGGTCTCACTGATATGAACTAACATTAATGAATGAATTTGGAGAATTTCATTTAAGAACGGAGGTTGTCAGGAGATAGAAATAAGGTAGATATTGCATAATTGGAGCAGAAGGGATACAGATTGTGCAATGGGACTGATTGAAAAATTCAGAAATGGATAGCACAATACTACCTAATTATAGCAAAGTAATGTTAGAACACTGAATGAAGCTGAATGTGAGAATGATAGAGGGAGGAGGCCTGGGGGCACAAATGAAATCAGAAGGAAAGATACACAATAAAGACTAACATAGTATAATCTAGGAATGCCTAGACTGTATAATGATAGTGACTAAATGTACAAATTTAAAAATGCATGAGGAAGAACAAAGGAATGTCAATACTTCAGGGTGTTGAAAATAGATGGTAAGTCATATTTTAAAGCTTTAAGTTATGTGTGAGACTAAAGCAAAAAAAATGTTTATTTGGTATGAAATTTGTATTTTGACTAGTGCATTTCCTAATATAACTTATGTGCACAGCTAAATTGAACACCATAAGTACATGGAACCTTGAGTAGGACATGAGATTTTATAGGTTTGTCCAGAGTGATGCCCTGATAAATCCCACAGTGATTTGAACAGTGAATAAAAAAAGTATTTGCAAACTCCCCTTGGGGGAATAGCGAGAAATGGGGAAAACTCAACTTCCCCAAGTGGAGAATTCTTGATATTCTCACAAGCAGTGGGGACAATCAAAGCAATAGGTGGACCCCTCAATCTGGGAGGTTGTTCATATGAAACTTAACCCCACAAAGGATAGGCTAAGCCTACTTAAAATTAGGCCTAAGTGTCACCCACATAGAACCTCTTTTGTTGTTCAGATGTGGCCTCTCTCTCTCAGCCAGCAGGACAAGCAAACTCACTGCCCTCCCCCTCTCTATGTGGGACATGACTCCCAGGGGTGTGGACTTTCCTGGCAACATGGGACAGAAATCCTAGAATGAGCTGGGGCTCAGCATCAAGGGATTGAGAAAACCTTCTGGCAAAAAGGGGGAAGAGCAAAATGAGATAAAATAAAGTGTCAATGACAGAGATTCCAGAGTCAAGAGGTTATCCTGGAGGTCATTCTTACACATTATACAGGTACCACCTTTTCAGTTAAGTTGTAATGGAGAGGCTGGAGGGAACTGCCTGAAAATGTAGAGCTGTGTTTCAGTAGCCATGTTTCTTGAAAATGATTGTATAACAATATAGCTTTTGCAATGTGACTGTGTGATTGTGAAAACCTTGGGTCTGATGTTCCTTTGATCTACCTCATCGACCAACAAGTAAAACATACGGATTAAATATAAATAAATAATAGGTGGAGCAAATGTTAAAATAAGTTTAGTAGATTGAAATGCTAGTGATCAATGAAAGGGAGGGGTAAGGGGTATGGTATGTATGAATTTTTTTCTGTTTTCTTTTTATTTCTTTTTCTGAATTGATGCAAATATTCTAAGAAATGATCATGATGATGAATATATAACAATGTGATGATATTGTGAGTTATTGATTATATATCAAGAATGGAATGATCATATGGTAAGAATGTGCTTGTACATTTTTATGTTGAATCAAAAATAGATAAATAGGTATCACCAAAAAAAAAATTGGGGATTTTTCACATTCAGAATAGAAAAATCCAGATGGAATGGATTTTTCCTGTGTTACTTTTGAAAGAATGCCTCAGACAAATGGTTGAATATAAAACAAGCATCTTAAGGCTAAAAAAGAACAGAGTTTGAAGGATATCTTTCCTGAAGTAGGTGAGAGCTCAATGGAGAAGGCTTGTGACTCCCCATCAAATCTAAGAGCCCATGATCTAAATCAGAAACTGGTCCCTTATGTAATCTTTCGGGTGCACAGTGACATTTACTAGATAACCATACCCTACAGTTTGCTTCACTGTTTTCAGACCTTCAGATACAGATCAGAAACAATAATCAGACTTCTGTTCCATAGGGGAAAAGGATTAAGGATCAACACACTCATTACATGCCAGGTGTTCTAGTTTGCAAGATGCTGGAATGAGATATATCAGAAATGGAATGGCTTTTAAGCAGGGGAATTTATTATGTTGAAAGTTTAGTTGTTGTAAAGCTGTGGAAATGTCCAAATTAAAGCAAGGCTAGAGAAATTCCCAATTTAAGACATCCAAGGAAAGATGTCTTGGTTCAAGAAGGCCAATGATGTACAGGGTTTCTCTCTTAATTGTAAAGGCACATGGTGAACATGGCGACATCTGCTACCTTTCTCTCTAGGCTTCTTTCATGAAGGCCCTGTGGGAACATTTTCTTTCTTCATCTCCAAAGGTCTGGCTGTGTGGGCTCTCCTGGCTCTCAAGCTTTTTCCAAAATGATTCCCTCTTAAAGGGCTCCAGTAAGCAACCTCACCTTAAATGGGTGGAGACACATCCCCATGGAAACTTTCTAATTAGAGCTTATCATCCATAGTTGGGTAGGTCACATCTCCATGGATAATCAAAAAGTTCCCACCCAGCAATAGTAAGTGAGGATTGAAGGACGTGGCTTTTCTGGGGGACACTACAGATTTAAACTGGCACACCAGGCTTTTTGATAAGTGCTAGGATTCTAGAAGTGACAAAAATGATGAGGTTCCTGGCCTTGAGACTTTTCAGTACAGCACATAGTTTCAGGAAACAAAATATCGGTCAGACTCTTAACATGCTACATGTGAAACTACGATAATTTATGCCTCTGAGACTTTTGTCTTGTGATTCTTTATCAGGTAGAATCATCGTTCATTATCCCAATGCATTTACAAAATAAAGTGACTTATGATCAGACATAACAAGAAATCAAGAGTTATTGTTGTTCCATGATTGGTACATTCAGTTCCCAATGGCACTGGGATTCCCTCCATTTTTCAACTCTCTCATTCTCGGAGACATCCTCAAATTTGTATCTTCACCATGTCATATGTCTCTTTCTGCTTCAAGCTTCATATCCTGACACAGCAACACATAGAAGCCCCAAGAAACCATCCATCTTTGTTTCTCAGAATCCCTACAGCAAATTTTCCCTCACATCAATCTTGTGGACCACAATTGAATCATGTGACCTTTCCTAAATCTGCTGTAGCAAGGGCAATGGAAATGTTACAATTGTCTTAGACTAATCAAGATTTAACTCCTGGGTCTGGGGAGCAATGAAACCTTGAGCCAGGCATGAAACCACCAGAGACAGGGACAAAGTAAGGATTCTAACTCAAGGAAAATTTGAGAAAGAAATAGCAATTGGATGGGCAGCCAGCAGTGTCAGGGACATATTATCTCTTTGATATCCTCTTACCTTCCTTGACTACCTATAGATCTTTCAAGATTTATCCTTTAAGAACCTTCCTTAAACACAGGAACCAAATTAGTCACTCCCCTCTGTTCACACAGGCCCTCATATACACTCAACTCCTTAGAGCACTTACCATACTGGGCCATATTGTCTAAAACATGTTATCCCCATCAGACTATAAGTTTCTGAAGACAGAAATCACAACTTCCTCTACCTTGCAAGTCTGCATCTATCAATACTGGACGTATTACCTGTATCTAGGAGGGAGGGGGAAAAAAGAAAGAAAAAAAGAAAAGAAGAGAAAGGGAAACATTGAAAATTGAAATTGTAAATTTTAGTTGATGATTTTCAAGGTGCACCATCAATATTTAGCAAAAGCATTGAGGATTTAGCTTGGCAATTTTTATTAATATGCTTAAAAACTTACAAATAAATTGATATGTAATGTTGTTCTTTATAGAGCACTTTGTTTCAATAATTCCTTTAATAATTTTCCCTTCAGCCAATCACAGTGCCAGACGCCTACTGAAATGGTCCCACACAGA
This sequence comes from Myrmecophaga tridactyla, assembly GCA_004026745.1. NCBI lineage: Eukaryota > Metazoa > Chordata > Mammalia > Pilosa > Myrmecophagidae > Myrmecophaga > Myrmecophaga tridactyla. The sequence continues at coordinate 11,954 of PVIY010012023.1, read as the reverse complement.
TGTGTGACTAAGGTGAAGGTGGGTAGTGGGAGATATTGTCCTCTCTGCTGAATACATTTGCAAAAGTGGTGCCTATGGACACATGCTTAAAATACCATGCTAATTAAACTGTTGCTAGGATTATAATGAAAAGAGAGCAGGCTTCCAGCAAAACAAATCTTCATATTCAGACCATAGTTCATCCTGGACTCTACACACTTTCACATCCTTAGGGGAACTTGAGATGTTCTCAACCTGCCATACATTTCCCTTGGCAGTCAACCTGTCAGTCAGGAAAACTGTCCAACATGAATGATGTCTTTCCATTAACTCCCGCATACCAGGTGATACAGACTAATCTGCAGGAAACCGAGTCATGCAGCAAGCTCCTCAGCATGTGGACTTCTCGATAAGGTGTGTTTGCCAGGAGAGCTCTGTGTTCTGTCACTTGTTTGTTCATTACAGAATCTGGACTGGGGTGGGAGGGGGCGGGGGCCTCCCTTCAGTGCAGGCTGTAAAACAGCAGATTGCTGGGCTGGTCACTGTGGAAACAAGATTTCTGAGGGGAAAGAACCCATCTTCACATTGCTACATTAGCGCACTTCCAAAAAGTGACTACCTTTCCTTTCATGGAGGTCTGACTTCCCAAAAATTCTTAAAGAGCTCCTATTAAAAAGATGTCACTTTTCTAACATGTGTTTAATCTGTACTGTATTAAATTATGACTGACAGAGTTTTTAACTGTTTCTGGCAGTCAGAATTACGGCCCTCCAAATATGCCCACCTCTTAATCCCTGGAACCCATGACTATGTTACCTTTCATGGATAAGGGAATTAAGTTTGCAGATGGAATTAAGGGTGCTAAAGAGGTGACCTTAAAATAGGGAGAGTATCCTGGGCTAAACAGGTAGGTCCATTATGGTCAGAAGCATCCTTAAACATGAAAGGGGGTGGCAGAGACAAGCTCGATGTGCTGTGAGAAAGGAGTCTACCTGTGTTGCTGGCTTTGAAGAGAGAGGGAGGGGAGCATAAGCCAAGGAATGCAAGTGGACTCTAGAAACTGGAAAGTACAAGGAAACACATTCGCCTCTAGACCCTCCAAAAGGAACACAGCTCTGCCAGTACCTTGACTTTAGACCAATGAGACTTGGGTTGGACTTGGCACCTAATAGAACTGTGAGATAATACATTTGTATTATTTTAAGCCACTCAAAGTGTGGTAATATGTTACAGAAGCACTAGAAATTAAGAGAAAGCTAAAAGAGAATTCTTAGAGGGTGCAAGGGTAGTTCAGTGGTAGAATTCTCACCTGCCATGCAGGAGACCCGGGTTCAATTCCCAGTCCATGCACTTCTCAAAAAACAAAAAAACAGGCAAAACAAACAAACAAACAAAAATTCAACAAATGGTGCTGCAAAAATGGGATACCTACATGGAAAAGCAATGAAATGTGACCCCATCATACAACATAGAGAAAATAGAAAAGGAAGAACATTGTTAGAGCGTACTTAAAAACTTGAGACCTTGTGAGTCTAGAAGTTGTGTCAGGGCCAAGACAGCTCCATGGTGAGACATAGGCATGTGGGAACAAAAACAGGTGTGGTGACACAGCTGACCGTGGGATTTAACAGCACTTCGAAAGCTGATCAAAGATATAAGAACAAGGCTTTCTTGTTGATGTCAGCAGTTTCAGTTACCCGAGGAAATGCCTAACATGAATATGGGTTAGTTATATGCGACGCATGTAAATAATGGATATGGGTTCTAGGGGTGTGTGAGCTTAGGAGAGAAAATAATCAATAGCAAACAACCACAGGAAATATATATATTTTTTTCAAGATTTCTGAAAACTTCCATTCTATTTCCTACATTTATATGATATAAAACCTATTGCCATGCTGATGTCCCTGGTTCTTGAATTATAATTTACATTACAATTCATAATGTAAAGCTAGAGGACTCAGACAGAACTTAGCATATCTTAAATTATCAAAACTAAACTAATATTAAATAACTGAGTTATTTCCAGTTAGCCAGCAAACAGCTACTGAGCACTCAACACATTCAAGACACTGCCTGTATGCCGTGGAGTATCAACAGGTATAAAAGACATTTTCCCCATTTCTCAAGGAAGTAATAATCTAGAATAGAATATATACAAATAACGATATCATAAGGTAGAAGGTGGTGAAGGAGATACAAAAGCTACAGATAAACCAGCTAAGAGAATAAACACAAATATAAAAAGGAGTGCAGTCCTGAAGCATGCAACCACATGGATGAAACTTGAAGACTCTGTTCAATGAAACAAGCCACACACGATGGGCAAACAATCGAAGCCCTCACGGATACAAAAAACTTAGAATAAACAAATTCACAGAGTCAGAAACTACAATATAAGTTACAATATAAGGTAGGGAGGAGGGAGTACATGCTTAACTTGTACAAAATTTCTATCTGGGATGCTGGAGTTGTTTGGTCTGGTGCTAATGGCAGCACCACATTATGAACACGATAAAAGCACTGGATTATATATTTGAATGTGATTGAAAAAGAGGCAATTTTAGGCTGTATCTGTGTTACAAGAATAAACTATTTTTTAAAAACCCATAGGACCCTGCCACACAAAAGGGAACCCTCATGTAAACAATGGACTATAGTTAATGCTACACTAATAATAATATTCTTTCATGAATTATAATGAATATACTATTCTAATGCAAGGTATTAATAATGGGGGGAGGGGTATAGGGGAACTTGGTATTTTCTGATTTTTTTAATAATTTCTCTAGCTAATAAAAAGCCATGAGAGGTAGCACGGCAATGAGCAGATATATCAGTTAAAGAGCTAGATATGTTTCAAAGACAACCTCTCATCTTCACTCTGCAGGAGGTATTATACAGTTCATATTTTAAGATTAGGAATATCAGACTCAGAAAAGCATCTTACACAAGGCCAAAGAGCTAGGGGATGACACTGACACAATTCTTATTGAGTGAGAAGCTCAGAAAGAACCAACTATATATCTGGTACTATTCTCGGTGCGTTACAGATATTAATTCATTTTAATCCCTAACAAAGTATGAAGTAGGTCCTACTTATTATTCCCATTGGACAGATGAGGAAACAGAACCACAGAGAACTTAATTTCCTCATCAAGGTTGCACACATCATAGGTGGCAGGGCTGTGACTGAACCCCCGGCAGCATGGCTTTAGATCACACACCTCGTCATAATAATTCTTCCATAAATGAAGACTGAGCATTTCCCCTTGTTTATTTTAAACCATAGCCTGATCTATTGCCATTGATAGGGAACCTTAGAACCTGCTATTTTGTAGGGGTACAGATTAATATTATAACATTTTCTTTGGGAGGATGGGGTGTTCCAATAGAAAAGAATCTCTGGTGAAGTAGTGAACAGTTATTACTGCTTTTGTGACAAGTACCTGAGGCTGAGTGAACCTCTTGCCTTGACTGCACTGGAAAGGTCTTAAGGTTTCAATCCTTTATGCTAAAATCCCTAAAGTTTAGAGAACGCTCTCATTAATTTTCTTAGCACCGTATAAATATTGCATGAAACTGTGGTTTGCTTATTAAAACGAAGCACTTTTGCATGTGCTTCATTCTTCTTTGGCTTAATCGTTACATTTCTTCAAATTGCCTTCCAAACACGTCTCCAGATTCTGAGAATTGGACTGTTGGCTAAATGACAAAACATGTGAAGAAAATTTTTTGAAGTGAGAAATTCTTTAAGTGTCTATTTCTCTGCTTCAGACCAGTTTTATTTTCATCTGTTTGCATTTCCCAGACTTGTTACAGTGTCGCAGTGTTTTGGCAAAGCAATAATAGAATTTTTCTGGAAGATCTGGAGGAAAAGAACGCATCCTTCTTCACGCGGCAATTTGCAGCTAGTTGTTTTTCAGCAAAGCATGTCAGTGAGTTAGTCCTCAGTTAGATTAACCTTGGCCCATATTAGGGATTTGGTCTAAGATTATTTTATAATTACCTCCTTCATCAAGTGAGAAATCCAAACCTTGAATCTCAATTTAACCTTGAATTTTGAACTGGAAGCTACTATATGCTACGATTTTATTCTCAGCTTCTGATTTGCTATAAAATAAAAATATGGAGATGGAAGTCATTACAATGGGGCATGAATGAGGACACATAAATAGTTATAGTGAGAGCCTTCCCTGCATTGGGACATAAGCATAATGAGCAACAGAGGGGCTAAAACACAACCACAACAAAAACAAGAGTGCACAGTGGGCCTAGGGTCTCAAACTGTACCAAAAACCAAACAAACAAATAACAAAAAAAAACCTTGACTAATGGAGCAATGATTTTTGGCCATTGATAAAGAGCCAAGAAACTCAACAAAAACCACAGACCCAGTGAATCACTTTTGCCTCCTTTCCCCTACCTGATGATGCCAGGTAAGAATGGAGAACTTGACATCTTCAACTACTCATTCCTGGAGGGGAGAAGGAAATGTCAGGCTTGCATTGGTGATCGTCTCATCCTGAGTCCATCCACGGGGAAGAAATACGACCAAGTCTCTCATCACACTCCTCCCAGCCAACGACAAACTATGTTCTAACCATACATGAATAAAGCAAGTAGGAGTAATTTTGTATCTTTGAAAGGAAAATTGAAAACTTTCATAAAAGCTAAAAATAAATTATATCTTCTATGTGGTTAAATCCTGTTTATCTCTCACCTGGTTCATGTGAATGGCTCTGAGAAATTTAAAAATGTTGTTTGTCCAACCATTGACAACTGATGAGGTCTGAAAAATAAGGAGTGATGGAAAGCTCTCTGAAAGAAAAATGGAATATAAGAATGTTATATTCCAAAGCCAAATGTGACAAAATGGTAAAAAAGGAATTGGGAAGTCTTTGTGAATAAAAGGAGGCCACACATCACACAACCTTTGTAGAATGAACTGAGCCAACCTGATATGGTCCCTAATAAAATGCTAAGGACACAACAACAACAATAAGGAAGAGAGGCAAGGAGAGAAGAAGGAAGAAAAAGAGTGGAAGAAAGAATGATGGTCTGTCTCTCCTTATTAGTTTCCTTTTAATAATAGCTTGACAAAGCTAGATAAAGGTTGCGATAGGCTTTCTTTTATTTTATAACTTTTATGATTTTCATTTTATTGTAAAGGTAAGTGTATTTTACTGTAAGAATTTTGAAAATTTGAAACAAAAAAGAGAAAATGAAAGTCACTCAAACTTGCCAAATATAACCACAGTTAACATTTTGATATGTTTCATTCCAGCCTTCTTGCTATGAATTTATATATTTTTTTATTCTACAAAACCAAGTTCGTATCACATAAAGTATACATTTCTAAGTTGCTTTTTAAAGAATATGCATGAGCATTTCCTCCTGGAATTAAACATGGTGACTACTCCAACATACTGATACAAATATGCAATCATTTGAAGCTATACTATTGCATAGTTTTCTTCTCTTTTCACTACCCTAATAATGTGGAGGTAAACATCATTGAACATAATTCTTTACATGCATTTTTATCATTTCATTGAGTTAAGTTCTTAAAAGTGAGATTCATGGGGCAAGGACATTTTAAGCCCCTTTATAGTAATAAATTATCCAAAATATTGTGTCAATTTTTATTCCAAGCAGCATATGAAATTACCTATGTTACTGAACTCTTGACAAGCCTGGATATTGTTTTTCCTCAAAGAATTCTTTTTCTAGAATTCTTATCAAGCTAATATCAGAGTTAGAAGGTGGGACCGATACCTTCCTCTGATATATTAAGAAATTAGCTGGCCTGGGACCTCAAACCCTCAAGCAAATAGGGATCGAAAGGCAAATCTTGATAACAAGCCTCATCACTAATGACCAAAGTAAAACTGAAGTTCTGGGGCAATCATTTGTACTTTGGAAGTCTTCTGATAAAAAGAAAGGAAAAAAAAAAATCCTGATTCTTGACTGCATTTGCACTTATCCTTGACAGGCCCCTGAGTGTAACAAAAAAAAGTACCTTCTTAAAAAACATAGATTTCAAGGTCCATCCCCAAAGATTCTGATTTCACTGAGATAACAGTGAAGGCTGGGGATGCGGATTTTTAACAAGATCCCAGGTGATTCTGAGGCAGCTAATTTTCAGCACACTTGAAGCAGCTTTGACACCTGGCCTCAACCCTGGCTGTACATTGAATCAACTGGGGAGCTTTTAAAACCTCAGGTGGCCAAGGGACACTGATGGGGAAACTGGAAGGTGATGAAAAGGTTTTGATTATTAAACACATTTTAAAAAACTTATGAAATGCTTTAGGGGCACTCAGGATCTTGTGCTGGTTTCGACAGTACTCACGTCAGTTCACAGAAAGATCTGCTAAGCATAATTCTAGATAACCAGCTTGTATGGCATGCTCTATTTTTTATTTTACTAAAACAAAAGAAGAAACACATTAAACTACATAAGCTATTCTTGAAGAAGATAACAAATGTCAGGTTTTATGAGAAGTTTCTCATTAAAATATGAGTATAAATAAATAAAATTTTGTTGCTTTCCTGGTACAGTCTCTTTGCACGATTGGGATGAATTTTTTTTTCATTATCATTGTTGAGTTATGTGCCCCTGAGTCTGGACCCATGGAAAGGTTTCTGCATTCTTTTAGTAAGTATTTAGGCCTCTTTTCCAGTATTAGAATTAGTGATTGTCACTTAATTGTTTCAGCATCTCACTTTGAGGAGACTTAGCTTTTCAAGGTCTAAATCTGCTTCATTAATATTTATCTTTTAGATAAATGATCCATAAAACATTGACAAGTGGTTTTCATAAATGATACATTTTGGCTCTGCCACTATTAGTTGCTCTAAAGGTTAATAGCAGGTTTGTCATGTTTCAGAGTTTCATTAAGCAGATATTGTCAGAAAGGTGTTTACCAGCAGTGACATGTTTACAGAATCAATACTGGTAATGAGGAGCTGCTTTCTGTGGAAGTGGAATTAAAATATGGTGTCACTTTGTCTGTCACATGCCTTGAATCAATGGCCTGGGTCTTCTTGAACTGGCCATTTATGTTATTGGTCAGCCACAGGCAGGCAGAAAATTTGGTAAACAACAGTGTGCTGGTTTGAAAGGAAGCATGCCCCCTAAGAAAAGCCATGCTTTAATATAAATCCCATTTCATAAAGGTAGAATAATCTCTATTCAATACTGTATATTTGAAACTGTAATCAGATCCTCTCCCTGGATGATGTGATTTAGTCAAGAATGGTTGTTAAACTGGATTAAGGGATGACATGTCTCCACCCATTTGAGTGGGTCTTGATTAGTTTCTGAAGTCCTATAAAAGAGGAAATATTTTGGAGAATGAGAGATTCAGAGAGAGCAACACTACAAAGCAGAGAGTCCACCAGCCAGCGACCTTTGGAGATGAAGAAGGAAGACGCCTCCCGGGGAGCTTCATGAAATAGGAAGCCAGGAGAGAAAGCTAGCAGATGATGCTGTGTTCACCATGTGCCCTTCCAGCTGAGAGAGAAGCCCTGACTATGTTCGCCATGTGCCTTCTCACTTGAGAGAGAAACCCTGAACTTCATCGGCCTTCTTGAACCAAGGTATCTTTCCCTGGATGCCTTTGATTGGACATTTCTTTAGACTTGTTTTAATTGGGACATTTTCTCGGCCTTAGAACTGTAAACTAGCAACTCATTAAATTCTCCTTTTTAATAGCCATTCCATTTCTGGTATATTGCATTCTGACAGCTAGCAAACTAGAACAGGCAGCAAACTGCATAGATTAAGGAAATGGACAATTATGTAAGAATTTCAGCATGGTTCTAAAAAATAATAAGGTTCATAGCCATAGGAGAAGAAAAGTATTAGTTTCAGTAGTGCATGTTGAGTAATAAAAAGAAAGTTTTGATGACCACATGAGTGCCTGCTCATATTTATGTCTAAAACATAAATAAATGAGGCATTTAGGATAGTGACTTGACTAAGAGGATTTAGGATCAAACTTGGTCATTCCTATATTTAACTGCTCTGTAAAGTTCCAAATGTTTGTGGCTTGCCTTGTGATTTGCACTAATTTAGGGCCTCTAGTTCTTCTCAGCAACTCTAAGATGGTGACTTATTCAATGAAAATCTAGTGACTTAAAGGAGGTGATAAATCTCAGCTCAGTAAGCATTTTTATATTACATATTTATTAGCTCCACACAGATGAACATATGCTTTCAATATTAGGTGATATTAAGCTAATTTTTCATTTAAAAGCAGGGTTGTGCTCAAAAGGTTAGGTAGAAGACTTACAGTATCTGAGTCCCACTAAAATGCAAGATGGGACCTTGTTTTGTTCACAGATTTATCCCCAGGGCTTAGAATAGCACCTACCCTATAGTAGGCATTCAATAGGTATTGGTTGAATGGATGAATTTATTCACAGACAAATAGGTTCTCATACCAAGAATTTACTCTACTTTAATAATATGCTGCCTTTTGTGTCAAAAGAGGGGGAATAATATTATATATTTGTAAACAAATATGAAAGAGGGAACTTGCATGAACAACAACAAACACTAAAAGGGAAGGGAAGTAACTGGAGGAAACAGAATAAACTGCAGACAAAGAATTACTCCCTGGAATTTTGCTGTAAAGAGAAGTAGCAAGCAAAAGTGGGCAAAAGAGTTTCCTGAGGATTGCAGAAGTCAAGAGGAAACAAGCCGCATTGCTTTGAGACCCAATGACAAAACATGACTCAGAATGAGAGCATTTTACCATCTCAAGTTTCTGTTCACATCGAAAGCATCCTGCTGTAAGTGACTGTGACTCTGCCTGAAGACTTTCTCTGGCTGCAGGAGCAAGTGTTGAAGTGATAAAATACTAGCACCTCTGGGACAGCCCACAGCCAGTAAGAAACAGAGTTGGTGGTAAACAGTCCAGCTTCCTCACAGCTCAGATGGGACCACTTTCAGGTATGTTCTAAAGGGTTCTAGAGCTCCTCATCAAGACTGAGCCCCAGATGCCCACAGCAATACCTTGTTCCTCAGCACATCCTCCAGTGGCTTCTTTCTTTTCTATGCATCTTATGATCCCTCGCCCCTTCCTTATCAATGCTTTCTAGGATCTCCTCCTAATAAACTGCTTGCTAAATCCTAGTCTGAGGAATCAAAAGTCAACTGCTCCCATTCTAATTGACTAGGCTACAGAGAGATCCTCTGAAGTGAAAATCCCATCAGGTCAATCCCTTCCTAAAAATTTCCCAATGCCCTTGCAGTGCCTACATTGATCTGATTTTCTCCACCTCCTCTCACACTCCCGTCCTCCTCCATCCTTACTCCCCAGCCACACTGGTTTCTCTTCTATTTCTCAAACAGACCAAACTCAGTCCCACCTTGGAGACTCTGCCCTTGTCCTTCTTTCAGTCTGAAAATGCTCTTCTGTGGATTTTTCCAAAGCAGATCCCTTCTCATCTTTGAGACCTCAACTCAAATGTCACCTCCTTAACACTGCTCTTAAAAAACCCCTCACCCCCAGTCACCCACCATGAGGGCTGGGTCCTAGACTGGCTTATTCATCATAGGTATGCTGAGAATTTAGGATATATTCTAAATGACTCTCCAAGTATAATTTTCAAATCATGTCAGTGCAACAGATATCACCAAAGGGGACTGAAGCAGAGAATTTTAAAAACTGTTCATAAGCATGTATGGGACATCTCCTGGGGACTACCTGAATTAATTGAAAGGAATTTTGAAGGAAACTGAGTGGCTACAAAAGCCAGTAGAATTTGATTTTTACTTTTAATGTGACCTCATTAGTACCCTTACTCAAGGGAGGCCTTGGAAACTCATGTTCCATGATGAAATGTACAGAAATCCACTCTCCACTCACATTTATACCAGACTTGTCAACCATCTACATTTGTGTGCTCCCTTTTGTTCTAAAATCACAGGCATATATATATATATATATATATATATATATATATATATATATATTTTGCATGATCGTCAACATAAGGTAGTTACAATACACATTCTACTTTCTTTAATCATATCATGTCCTATGCAGTTTAAATTTTGAGTTACTGTTTTATCACATCCTAGGTAAATTTTAAAGGATAAGGATCTGCTTCAAACCAGCTATATGGAATGTTTATCTTCCAAACCCTTGTTTAAAATTAGAACTTCAATTTCTATTCAACCTCATGCAAAGCTTTGTTGCAAGACATAGAAGTTACGGAGAAATGCCTAAAGGACATACAGGTCATCTCTGTATCAAACAAGGCTGTGGCAGCTGGGTACCAATGACCAAATCATTTTGGCCCTTGGTAGATTGTTTTCACTGAACTACATTTTATCATCTTTGGAGCACACTATAAGAAACATCCCTGCAAACCTCACCATTGTGTCTACCATGAGGACGCTTTAGAGTGCTAGGATTTTAGAGGCCAATAAATAACATAACTCTTCAAATTCAAAGTCTGGCCAATTTGAGAAAGAGGCAAAGGCATCAGATTGATGAGGGTCAGTATTTCAGCCTGAGGCTGAGCGGATTAGAGGAGGAGATTGGTTCTGTGGCAAAACAGGCTCCCTGTATCAGCCATGACTGAGAGACAGCAGAATGATGGGCAGCAGAACAGGAAAGCAGCAACCTCCCCCCCACTGCCCAGAGACCCAACCAGACCCTGAAATCTGTCCCTGGTGCTGCAGAGAATTCAGACTGATAGCAGGCCGATTTGTTCCAAGAAATAGAAATGAGGGAGGAGCTGAGTCACGTACACTCCTTCTCCCAAACTCCTTAACCAGGTGAGTTGTCCCTCCCCAGTTAGGAGCATGTAGCTGCTCATCATTTCCTTCTGGAGAAGGACATGGACTTTCTTTTCTCCCATGGAAACAGAAAAGAGAGAATGCGTCCTGGTCCCCTAAAATGTAGGGCTCTGTTCACACAGGAGTCACATACTGTCTTGCTAGCAAAGACTGTCAAATTTCATTCTAGGAAGAGTTGTTTAACAGCTAGTTTGTTCTTTTGGTTTTTGAGACAGAGCAGTTTTTTGTTTTTTTGTTTTTTTGGATTTTTTTTTCCCATATTAGTTGCTGGAAATGCAGAACCAAATCTGTGGCCCTCCTCAACCATAACGGGGACGAAAGGTATGTATGCTGAGTACTAATCATAGACCATGATCTTATTTTACCTACTTTAATTCCCCACTTCCTGAAACAAACGTGTTTAAAATTATTTTATTCTTACTGTACTATAGCGGATGCATCCTTGTATGGACGTCAAATTCTTTCCTGGAAAGAGTATTTTTTTAAATTATAGCCATAATTATCATCTTAGTGGCCACATATCACTAAGTTTCTAAACCATTTCTGTATTGTTTCTATTCTCTAAGGTTGTTTCCAGTGTTTCACCATTACATATAAAACTATGATCTTTTTTATGCAGATAGCTTTTTTCCTCTTTAGGATAATTTCTTCAGGAAAAAATTCCTATGTATAAGATAACCGGATGCAAGTAATTTTCTGCCCTTTACGTATTTTTCCACATTGCTATTATAAAGAGTTGTAATAAATTATTATTACCAATATTAGATTAATATGCCAGTTTCAACAAAACTTTTATAGCCTTGGGTGTGAATGTTATTATTTTACTAAGCTAGTAAGTATAAAATGACACTTCTTTACTAATAAGGTGATTATTCTAATACTTTTTTCATTAATTGTATTTCCTGTTATATAAAATTACTGCTTACATCACTGACTTCAATATCTATTATTATCTACGGGTATTTTATTTAATGTATATATCAATTTCTTGCCTTCCATTTGTTAAAAAGGAGTTTGTTTTTAATAAATCTATTAATTTTTATCTTCCAATGTGCCTTATATGTCAAAATGTATAAAAAGATCATTTGTTACATAAAATTAAAATGTAGTAAGTTATACTTTGTCTAATTTCCAATTACATACACATATATAAGTT
>PVIY010012022.1:0-63394 GCA_004026745.1 Myrmecophaga tridactyla | reverse complement strand
AATAAGTACATGGGGGTGTGAAGATGGGGGTCCTTCCAGATGAGAGCAATCAGCCCAAGGTTCCCCACCACAGTGACAAGGTAGATCACCAAGAACACCAGGAACAGGGGCAACTGCAACTCTGGGCGATCTGTGAGTCCTGTGAGGACAAACGAAGTCACCAGAGTCTTGTTTGTCATCATTATCTCCATGCAGGCTGGTCACTGTAACGAAAGAATAGGTAGAGGAAAAAATGCATCAAAGTTCACAACAAATGGCATTGGAATGGATTGTCATATTTCTCTGTTTCAGATGTCCTTCGTGCAAGAAATATAAAGATGGAATATGTCTCTTTTGAAAACCATAACTAAAATTATTGAGTATTTATACATGATTTTGACAAATACGCTTTTTAAGAAAATATAATTACGTGAAGGGTTATCAAGGAAGGAGTAGATATCAATTGATTTGGTCCAATAACTTGTTACAAATTCCTTAAAATTAAACATATTAACAGTGAAATTTTATACAGAATAAAGGATAAAAATTACTTAAAATATTATTGTAATAAAATATTTTATAGTGAGACTTGGGTTCAGATTCAAAAATATTTTCTCGCATTCCTAATAACTCATATTTTTTACAGGGCTGCTATGAAAAAATATGGGCTCTATCTTTATTTTTTTTTTTCACATGGGTAGGCACTGGGAATCGAACCCGGGTCCTCTGGCATGGCAGGCGAGCATTTTTGCCTGCTGAGCCACCATGGCCCACCCTCTATCTTTATTATTAATGACATATATCATTCTTTCATCCTAATATATTAATGCGTTGAATACCAGGACAGTAAATCAAATCCCATTTCTGCTACTCTCTATCTGTTACCATTATTTTACATGATTGTACATTGTACTTGAACCACCACAAAATTATATTTTCTTCCAATAAATACCCATATATAAACACAAACACTTACTACTTTAATCAATAAATATTTACTGAGTATCTCCCAGGTTAGAAGTATTGTCATCCTTTGCTCAGTCATACATAGAACCTCTAACCCTAGTGTTACACCACGATGCTAACATAACCCCTATTTTGACATGAGAAAAGCAAAGGCCCTGGTCAGTTTGTTCATAGACTTGAGATAGATCCAAGAGCTAAATTAATTAAACATGCTAATGTAGACAATCATCATTCAGTTCACTAAGAACGCCTTTCGATATTTCAGAAATACACAGTCCAAAAATGATCTTAAGGACTTTTTCTTCTGGCTCTTTTCTGATATTACGAGTGTGACTATGAAAATCAAGATGGAATGCAACATTATGGAAGACACCACAGTGGAAAGAATGGCCAGTGTTTTGAATACTGGGATTCAATTTAAGTGACCAAATTGTAAATTTTGTTTAAATAGAGAATCAAATAAGGAGAAAGAAGAACAATATTAATAGATAATGACTTATAAAAAGATAAGCAAGGCAGAAAAGAGCTTCCAGCTAAAATATATCTGTGTAATTTGCAAGCCTAGGAAGTAAGTGAGAATGTTAGATTCTGGGGAAACACTGGAGGAGAAAGTCTAATTCATTATCATCACACTGCATTCTTTAGTAGTCAAATTGCACATAATTCCGAACAAATGATATGTTTTACGTATCCAGATCCCTGCTTTAATAATCCAAAGCAAGATCTACCTAAACAGACACAGCTGACCTAAGTATATAAACATTGAAAGGAATATTCACAAGTTATATACAACTCCCAGGCTTTTGTAACAAGGCCAACCAAGTGAGTGTCATCCCAACACATATTATTACTTCTATAACCCAGTTACCAATTCTGCACATATGCAGCTGGGCACTTCATTCTCCGAGTCTATGCTGACCTGAAACTACTTTTCTTAAAGCACCTACTGTGTAACTCAAATGAGAGGAGCAATTTTGAAACTTTAAAATAGAGCCTGTAATAAATGGAGTTCTGACAGGAATAACCCTTGAATACTCAAAATATGTAGAAGAAATTGGAACTTTTCATAAAAGAGAGGCTATTTTATGGAGAACAGCTCCCCACCTTTATTGAGAAGAAAAAGTGAGAAAAATGGTATGGGAGTTATATTAAACATTAAAAAGCACTAACAGAGAGGCTGGTAATATTTGCAGTTATTGAGTAAGCACACCGCTACCACATCACCAAAATGTGATGTTGTTTCACATCTACTGGTAATACAATAATGAGGTATGGTCTTGGCAGATTTAGTGAGCTCTTCTTTTCTAGATACTACCAAAGAGAAGTACCATATAAAACAAGAACCAGGTTGAGAAAGAAGGTAAAGACTTCTCTTAGGAGCCTCAGATGCCTATGGTTCTTGGCTCTTAGAAAATCTTTCTGATGCTGTGAGGTTTCCAAAGTAAAGGCCAGATTGAATTTTACTTTTTAAAGACAAAATGAATGATTAAATAATTGGTTCTCTAGCTCACTATACTGGCAAAGAAAATGTTAGAGAAAATGCAATAAAATTTCCTAAGATTTGAGTGTCAGATCTGCTTCTAAATTACAAAGTGCCTAAGCCACTTTACAATCCCTATTTTAAGGCTCACTTATATTATCTCTAAGGGACATTTTTGTCCACAGTCTAGGAGCCAACAACTATTCTATTTACTATTTAGTAGATAGCATAGCATAGTAGTTAAGCATACAAGCTCTATTAACCCAAATGTATAAGTTCAAGTCTTCATTCTACAAATATATAGTTTTGCACCCATTAGGATTCAGAGGAATTCAACAAAAAGTCTATTTAACTACTCCATTTGAGATTGTTTTATGTTCCACCTGGTAAATAAATTCTCTGAAAAAAAGTGCTTTTCAGATAATTTCATAATCCTAGAAACTCTGCGTACTAAAATGATGTTTTATCACTTTTCATGGAAAGAATAATGACAATAAAATAACACATTTCATTCTCACCCAGTTTCCATAAGAAGAAGTAGAGATGCGACGAAATATAAATTTTCGTGAAGAAATCTTAAGATACAAAGACAAACATGTCAAAGCCAGTGATTCCTCTTACATTAATTTTCTTTGAGAAATGGAGTTTGGAGGGAATGACATTTATTTCTTCCCATATTCAAACCTGTTTGTGAAGTTTATATTGCAATTCCCTCAATGCCAAAAGATTCCCTGTAGGATAAAGTCAATCTACCAGGTATTTGTAGACTAATGAACAAATCACCTCTGACACACTTATTTGTAGCTATTATATTTGTAGTATTTTTCTTTCTTCTGAAAACAAAAGCATTGCTGCAACAATGTAGAAAGAATTTTGAAATGTAGAAAAATACATGGAAAATAATGACCATAAACTCATTTACCAGTGATTTTTTTTTTTGGTGTATATTCTTCCCACCTTTTGTCCTTGCATTTGCATGTATTCATACATATTTAAATATGCATTTAAAAACAAAATGTTGGTACTGCTATGCATAAATTTTCATAAATTTTTTAGCTTAATAATATTTCATTTACATTTTTCCATGTCATCAGTTTAAAAAACATACATTTTTCCTGGCTGTTCAATTTTTCATGAAATTCTGTACTTACAAATTCATAGAATATTAGCTCAAGTATGTGCACAGTTAAGTATTTATTATAAATCTGTACTGGGTAAATTTAAATAGGATTTTTGAAGATGTTCTTAGTTAGGGTGTACCCAAACAGAATGAAAGTGGGACTTAATCCAATATCTTTTTTCTTTATAAGCAAAGAAAACTGGACATGGAAGGAGAAGCTGGAGGCCAACCAAACCCAGATGGTAACAAAGACATCGCCATGTGACAGAGAATTTGAGGGACCTCTAGGTCTGACAGAAGATATAGACCTCCCCCAAAAAAGCAAGCCTCTAGCCTCTGAAACCATGAACCAATGCACTTCTGCTTTAAGCTAACCCATTGGGTGGTGTTTGCTTTAGAAGCTGGGAAACTTTCTCATTTCTTCTGTCTTAAGTCCGTGTGATTATTCTCTTTCCTGTATCATTACAATTCTATCCTTACTATGCTTTATGCCTCCACATTTCCAATACATCCTCATGTCACCACAAAAATTAAGCTTTCAAAATGGATTTTTTTCTTACTTTTAATCTTTCATTTGTTTCCAATTTAATTATAATAAAAAGCCCAAATTCATTAGCATTAGCTTGTTTCTGCCCTCTCCCCATGCTTAGCTATTCCACAAATAAACCACTGTCTTCATATATCGTTTTCCATCTTTCTGAAATATCTGCCTAGGTTGTGCGTCTATTCACTCCTTCTCATTCTTCCAGTCTATTATTAGTATCATTTATTTTGTGAAGTCTTCTCTGATTCCACTTGCCCCACTAACCCCATTAACCACCAAAGAGAGTCGATCATTCTGCTTTGGACATCATTGCATGCAATCTCTACTTCTTTTAAGCACTGAACTCTGTATTACAGCTATTTCCTTATGAGTCTATCTCCTGTTTAAGATTGTCATTCCTTGCCAGTGACCGTGACAAATTCATCTCTATTTTCAGTGCCTAGCACAGAGCCCAGACTTATCAAGTGCTCAATTACTGGGTGGTTGAATGAATTAGTATAGATATTAACAGTACAGAATTCCAGAGGAGTCAACAATCACTGCTGATGTCCGGCCTTTCAGAGGACATGGAAGAAGAAGAATTCTGAATAAAACTTTAAAATAAACAGTATTGCAAGAAGTAGAAAGGATAAGGGGCAGTGTTCCATTTTGGGCAGAGAGAGAAATGAGAGCCACATCCTGGACACAGGAATGCACGATGTCTCTGTAGAGGTCAATGCTGCAGACTCAATGAGCTGGAATGCAGAATCCAGGTACATGATAGGCTGCTTTGTGGAGGGCTCTATGCACTCTCTACACAGTGTGCACTTCTATCTCTTAGCATTCCCAGAGATTAAATGCTGTTCTTAGTTTAAGGTACTAGTTGAAGCTGTAAAAACATGCTTAATATTCAAATAAGAAATCAACAAACATCATTGACTTTTGCCTGATTAACAGAGATATATTTGCCTGCATTAGTTAGCATCATATCATTCATCTCTTCATCTAATTTTGTCTGTATTGATAACAGCAAATCATATAGCATTCCTTTTGTGGTTTTCCTTTCCTAAGGAAGAGAATACTTGGACCATATTGTGCTCTTGATAGAAATGTGTAACCTCTGCTTCCATCTAGTGGTCAAATTGTACTATTACACCGGGATGACACCGGCTCTGCTTTAATGCCGGCGACTTTCCTGTAGAGCAGAACAAAGTTCTTCAGCAGATTCTGTATTCTTAGGAACAAAGTGTGAGCGAAGTAAGTGAAGAGTGGTGGGAAAGACGGATGCTCGACTGGGGCTCCAGTTGTTCCTGGAAATGGGAGGGAAAGCATGATTGGTGAGAGCGAGGTTTTATGCAGGGATAGCAAATGTCCCCAAATCAACTCCTAAAATTGGCATGACAAATTCATATATTTCCAATACAACAAAGCAAAATAAGTAACAAAACAAAAACAAATCAATTGCTTTCTTAACCTCCCAGGTTCTAGTTTCCATAAATAAAAAAAAGAAGGAAAAGAATATAGTCTAAATGATCTCCAAAGGCTCTTCTACATCAATATTCTATTACTATCATTTCCAGCACAGATATTTGGCCCATGTGACACCAATCAGATGTAATGGGAAATTTCTTGATGCTTTGAATTTGTTGTTTCTGTCAAATGTGCTTGATACAGTCTAAATAAGACCTTACGTTCCTTTTGTTTTCTTTTTTTTTTTTTAAGGAAAATAACAGCTAAATGTCCAAAAAGATATATTGGAGATACTATTCATGCCATCCGATTTTTCTCATTGTCTCCCTACCAAAGGAATAGACACTGGTTGACATCATCGAGTGGAAGCAGAGAGAAAAAGAGGCAATTTATGGGAGAGAGAGTAAAATATTGCAAAATTCTCTAGTGACCCTGTGATTCATTTTTTTCCTGGTAGCTAAGTCTTCCTGAATTTGACACGTGGCTTTTAGAATTTTTTTCTTAAGAAACTCTAAGAGCCAAGCTCACTGAGCTTGCAAGGAAAACACTAAAGGAATAAGGATAAGGAGCCAACTCAGCATCAACAGAGACAGACATTTTATGTAATTGAACTGAAACACTAAGATTTTCTATGGTTCAACTCTTTCTAGGTCTGGCCATTACCTTATTTCTTATTTTTATGCAAACCATTTCTACTTAAAATTCATAACAGACGTTTATTCCTCCTTTACTACTGATAATTGAAATGAGTAGTTTGTCTAGCAAAGATTATTCAATGAAGAGGACAGATATGTTTGCATCATTTATTTATCCCTATAATGTGGAGGAAAGTACCCTGGATATACCAATATGATATAAGTGAAGATGAAGATGAGGAGACAAATGATCTGACAGGCATTTCTCAAGCATATGAGCCCCCAAATAGCCCCGCTACTGGCACATGAAGTGGACAATTTCTACTTTACTGGTTCATCCCATCAGTAAAAGTATTGCTTCAAGAAGTGTCCTGTTAATAGCATGTGTGTTCTTTATCAGCCACCAATATTTCATTGTGAACTGAAAAGCATGGAAATCATTGTGGTAGTTGGCTGATGCTTAAATGAGAGATGTCAACATAGTACAGCCCAAGCAGCTCAGCATACCTCATCTCAGCACTCGCAGCTCAGCCCAGTCCTTTGGAGATGCAGAAAGGAATCACCCTGGGGAAAGTTGTTGGAATCCAGAGGCCTGGAGAGAAGGCCAGCAGAGATCACCCTGTGCCTTCCCATGTAAGAAAGAACCTCAGTTGAAAGTTAGCTGCCTTTCCTCTAAAGAATTAATGAAATAAATCCCCTTTTATTAAAAGCCAATCCGTCTCTGGGGTGCTGCATTTCAGCAGCAACTAGAACAGTCATCAAAGTTGGTCTTGAGATAATAGAACATAGAATTTTGATAAAAGAGGATGTGTAAAGCATGCATTCACCTATAAACCAGAATTTCCCACACTTGTTCTCTAAGGAACATTTATTCTTGGGCACATAAATTAGTATTGTAAATCTTTTAAAAAGGGGATTTTAAGTAAAATACGTTTGCAAAGCATAGGCTATTTTTTACTGTGTTAATATTCATTCATCATCCAACAAATTATTAAACACTGACCACATGCCATAAGTACACAAGTGAACAAGACTGATTAAGATCTTGAACATAAGATCTCATGTTCACTTATGTTGTGTTCACTTATATTAAGTGAACATAAGGCCATGGAGTACACAAGTGAACAACACTGATTAAGATCTCTTCCTTACGGAGCTTACATACCAGCTTACATACAAGAAGGGTTAGAGGTTAGAGAAACAATGAACAGTAAATATAACAAATAAAGTATACAACACATTTTAAGTGGGTTGTGAGGTAGATTAACACAAGTTGTTGGAGGAAAGAAAATATATTCTATTTTTTAAAATATGTTCGGCATATATTTCATTGAGCAAATGATATTTGAGCCAGATTTGAAGTTGGTAAGGGAGTTAGTCATATAGATATATGCAAGAAGGGTATATCAGGCAAAGAAAGCACCCAGTGCCAAGGCCCTGAAGTGGGAGCCTGTGTGGGAAGTTAAGAGAGAGCAAGAAGGAAAGGGTGCCTGGAATAGAATGAGTTAAAGGGAGGAGAGAAGTTACAGGAGAGGAAGTCAGAGAAGTAAGGAGAAAAAGAGGTAAGCAGATTGTGTAGCACATTCCTAGTCATTGTAAAGACTTTTTAAATTGAGGAAAATGAAGATCCATTGCAATAGTTTTGAACAGAGGTATAACTATTTTAAAACATCATGCTGGTTCCTGTGTTGAGAATTAACTGAAACAGGGAAGAGAAAAAAACAAGGAGACCAGTTAAGAGATTATTGAAATATTTAAGCAAGAAATGATGATGGCTAAGATGAGGGTAGTAGCTGAATCAGTGATGGGAAGTCAGATCCTGAGTATATTTTTAAGTTGGATTTGTTATGAAGGATGAAGTAAAGAGAGAAGTAAAGAAATGAAAGTCCTGCCATCAATTAAGATGGAGTCAGTTATAGGTGTATCAGGGAGGAAATATTAACAAGCTAGCTTTTAGATATGTTGAACCTGAGGTACTTATTAGATACCCGAAGTAGAAAAATTACATAGGCAGTCAGATATGAGTTGGAATCTTGGGAGAAAAGCCTGGACCAAGACATAAATTTAGGAGTGTTTGACATATATTCAAAAGCCTCCAGACTGGGTAGGATCACTAAAAGAGTTGAGTTGATAGAAAATGCTGAGCTTATGGGCACTATAATATTAGGAGATCTTAAAAAGAGAGACTTATAATAGGACAGAGAAAGAATGACCAGAGAGGTAGGGAGAAAACAGGAGAGTGTGGTACCCCAGATGCCAGGTGAAGAAAATATTCCAAGAAAGAGGGAGTGATCAAATATATCAGGTGCTATCAATAGATCAAGTAAAATAAAAGGAAGGCAATACCACACCAAACTTTGAAATCTATTCCATAATTACTTATTAAAATATACTTGGAAATTGGGGGTGTAAGTGTAGTTCAGTGATAGAATTCTTACCTGCCATGCAGAAGACTCAGGTTCAATTCCTGGCCCATGCACTTCCCCCAAAATCAAAGCAAACAAACAAAAAACCGACCAAACAGAAATTCAGCAAATGGTGCTGCAATAACAGGAAACTCACATGGAAAAAGAATGAAATGCGACCCCCACCACACAGCATACAAATATATATATATATATATGGAAATTTATTGCTTTTTTTGTATATATGTTATATTTCACAATTAAAAATGTTAAAAATAAGAGGGCAATAAAATGTAGAGTGTCCCACACTCAGCACAGAGCATGTGCTACAGCGCACCTCCAAGTAGCCAAGAACTGCTGTGGGTAACGCTGGTGTGGATAACTGCGCAGTAAATGGAGAAGGTCTAGGTGGCAGAGTCTAGGGTCCCAGGGTCCGCGCCCAGGTCTCATGAGGGCATCGCGGTGGAAGGCTGACAACGACTTTACTCACAATGGTCCTCCAGGGTGCACATCGACAGTTTAAGACCAGCAATTTTTCTTACATTTTTTTCCACTGATTTCTCATTTCCTATTTTGCTTCCCCTTTTATCATTCTCCATAAAACATAGCTTTTTCCCATTCTTTTCCTTCGATCCAGAAGCCTTTTTTTAATTGTTTTTCTTAGTATCATGAATCCAACCTTTCTCTTGAAAGTTGCATCAGTTGCTGTCCTATTAAAAGCTGAAATGTTTATGTAGCTGACCGATAACCTCGGATGATCTAGTTCACTTGGTCAATTTCCTTCCCTTTCTCTAATCTTCAACATGAACCAAGAAATTTCTATTTCTATTTCTTCCTACTATTAGCTGGCTTTTCTAGGTAAGTCTCATAAATGGCAAGTAAAGCTGTCGTATAAGAATGAGTTCCCATCTTCCGCTGATCTTATATCCCAAATCAGTATACAGTAGCTAATGCTGCTAACAAACAACTCAAAAATGTCAGCACCTCATCAAAGCAAATTTTTATTTTTACTTCTGCTATATGTTTCACTTAGGTCAGGAGGGTTCAGCTTCATCCACACACTCAGGGAATATGGCACCATTTATAACAATCTGTAATGTGCAGCCTCTTCAATTTCCACATTAGGACAACAGATAAAAACTAGAGAAGAGCAGGTGACATTTTGCTGCTTTAGTCCATAATTTAGAAGTAACATTTTGGCTCATACTTCATTGGCCAGAATGTAGTCATCTGGTTGTAAAGTTTGGGAAATGTGAGGGAGCAGTGGAAAGTCTGGTGAAGATTACAATCATTGTCATTCCTTTATTCTGCTTTAATTTTCATCATAGCACCCTATCACTATCTGAATTTCTCCTTTTATTAGAGAAGTTATGCGTTATAGATAAGTTATGCAAAAAATACAAGTTTCCATCTACCACCAAAACATCTTGGTTCGAAAGTATTATGTACTCCAGAAAAACCATGTTTTAATCTTGATCAACCTGTGGGAGCCACCATACCTTTTAACCCTGATTCAATACTGCACAGTGGAATCTTTTGATTAGATTATCTCCATGGGGATGTGGAATGCTCAATTGTGGGTATGACCTTTTGATTAAACGGAGATGTTACTCCATCCATTCCAGTGGGTCTTGATTAGTTTACTGAAGTTCTATAAAAGAGGAAGCATTTTGGGGAAACAACAGAGCCAACAGAAACTTCACAGCAGAGCTGACACAGATGCCAAAACATGGAGAAGACAGACACAGATGTTTGGAGATGCTTGGAGTCCAGCAGATGTTGCCATGAGACATTAAGCAAGCCAGAACCTGGAGGGAGCCAAAGGAAGCCAGGAGATGAAAGCCAGCCAGAGAGAAGTAAAATGTGAAACCCCCAAAGGAACAGAGGCTGAAAGCAATGGAGCCCAGGAGCAAGGGACCAGCAGATGTGAGCCACGTGACTACTCAGCTGACAGAGGTGTTCCTGACCCATCAGCCTTTCTTGAATTACAGTATCTTTCCCAGAATGCCTTAGTTTGACTATTCTTATACGCTTAGAACTGCAAACCAGTAACTTATTTAATTCCCCATTTTAAAAGCTGTTTCAGTTCTGGTATATTGCATCCCAGCAGTTTCCAAACTAAGACAGATTTTGGCACCAGAGCAGTAGAGTGTTGCTGTGGTTTGCAAATACCAAAAATGGAGAAAAAGCTTTTTAAATGGATAAGAGGAAGATTCTGGAAGAATTTTGAGGGGCTTGATAGAGAGGCCTAGAATGCTTTGAAGAGACTGTTGGTAGAAATGTGGACTCTAAAGATACCTCTGATGAGCCTTTATATAGAAATGAAGAATGTATCATTGCAAAATGGAAGGAAGGTGACCCTTGTTTAAAAACTGCAGATAATTTGGTCAAATTAAGTACTGTTGTTGGATGGAAGTTGTAATTTAAAGGTGATGACCCAGATACTTAGCTGAGGAAATTTCCAAACTAAGTATGGAAAAGAAGGTCTGGCTTCCTTGCAGTTTATAGTAACATGGAAGAGGAAAGAGATAAGTTGAGAACTGAACCCTTGGGCAGAAAGAAAAAAGTAATTGGTTGTCTGGAAAATTCTTTGCTCCCAGAAAGTGTGACCCCAGTGAATAGGGCCCCACAATGAGGATTTAAGCAAACATGGAAGCTGTCAGCTATTTCAGAACAAGTGAGGCTTGGAGATGAAGTCATCCAGAAAGGATTTATGAAAGTCCTTTTATCTGATGGGCATGATCCCAGTGTAGTGCATAGAAAACCAATAAGAATGTTGTGGGATCTGTATAAATGGAACCACTGCCAGTCTGGACTAAAAGGAATGAAAAAGGGACAACACAAAGGAAAACTGTCTTCAGAGGCAGAACAATGGAGGCTATGGTCTGGATCCAGGAAACCTCAGGCCAAGAAAGCAGATTGACCCATACACATGGAGAAGGTGAGTTTGCCCAGGAAGCAGATGGTGGACCTTCTGCTGAGTTGCTCAGGAAGAGTTGATGCCATCTCAGGTCTTGGAGAGGGTGAAGTATATAAACAGGGAACTGGGGGAAGCCTGGGTGCCACCTCATTGTTCTGAAGGGGTAAAGCATGTGCCCTAGAGATGGCAGAGATCCTGGGTGCTTCCCTGAAGCTTGGAGAGGGTGGAGTCAAGAAAAAGTTTGTCTCCCCATTGTCCCCCAAGTTCGCAATCACCCCAGTGTTTGGAGAGAGCAAAGCCAATGTGCAGGCCCTTGGAAAGGGTGTGACTGCCATTTTCTAAAGCCCCAAGGATAAATGATTCTCAGACTTTGAAATCCAATGTAGTTTGCCCTGCAGGTTTTAGGAACTGTATGGGTCAAGTAACCCCTGTGCTCCTTCAAATTTCTCCTTATGGAAATGGGAATATGTATCTTATGACTCTTTCTCCTTTGTATATTGGCAGCAGATAACTTGTTTTGAGTTTCACAGGTCCAGACCCAGAAGAGAAATTTTTGCCTTCAGACTTTGCAAAGTTTTGCCTGTAACAGACTTTGATGAGATTTTGTACTGGTTTTCACTTTGTATTGTATTTGTATTGTTACTGAAATGGTTTAAGGCTTTTATGATATTGTGATGGAGTGAATGTATTTTGTATGTGGAAAAAAAACATATCTTTTTGGGGGCCCAGAAGGTATAACATGCTAGATTGAAAATATTATGTGCCCCAGAAAAGCCATGTTTTAATCCTGACCCAATCTTGTGGGAGGAGCCATTTCTTTTAATCCTGATTCAAGACAGTAGGTTAGAAAATTTTATTAATTTATCTCCACAGAGATGTGGCACACCCAATTGTAGGTGTGATCTTTTGATTAGATGGAGCTGTGACTCCATCCATTCCAGTGGGTCTTGGTTAGTTTACTGGAGTTCTTTAAAAAAGGAGGCATTTTGGAGAAACAGCAGAAGCCTCAGAAACAACAGAGCTGATAGAAACTTTACAGCAGAGCTGACACAGATGCTGACATATGGAGAAGAGAGACATGGATCTATGGAAATGCCTGGAACCCAGCAGATGTCACCATGAGATGTTAAGCAAGCCAGAACCTAGAGAGAGCCAAGGGAAGCCAAGAGATGAAAGCCAGCCCTGGAGAAGCAAAGTGAGGAAACCCCACAGGAGCAGAGGCTGAGAGCAATGGAGCCCAAGAGCAGGGGACCAGCAGATGCCAGCCACATGACTATCCATCTGATAAAGGTTTTCCTAACCAATCAGCCTTTCTTGAATTAAGGTATCTTTCCCTGGATGCCTTACTTTGAACATTTTTAAAGGCTTAGTACCTTATTAAACTAGTAACTTATTTAATTCCCTTTTTAAAATCTATTCCAGTTCTGGTATATTACATCCCAGCAGCTTCCAAACTAAGACACCATCCTATTAACATCTTGCATTGGTGTGATGTGTTTGTTACGAATAATGAAAGCACATTTTTATAATTGTACTATTAACTATATAGTCCATGGTTTAACATAGGGTTCATTGTTTGTGATATACAGGTATATGGATTTTTAAAAATGTGTCCTGGTAACATACAACCTAAATTTCCCCTTTTTAATAACATTTAAATATTTATAATTCAGTGATGTTAATTATATTCTCAATGGTATGATACTATCACCACTATCCATACCAAAGCTTTTCTTTCAATCCAAATACAAATTCTGTATATTCTAAGCATTAATTCCTTAATTCTTACCCCCAACATGTCACCTACTAGCCTATATTCTAGATTCAGACGCTATGATTTTGCTTATTCAAATTATTTCATATCAGCGAGATCACACAATGTGTCCCTTTATGTCTGACTAATTTCCCTTAAAGTGACATCTTGAAGGTTCATCCGTGTTGTCACATGTATCAGAACTTTATTATTATGGCTGAATAACATTTCATTTTCTGCATATAACACATTTTATTTATCCATTCATCAATTGATGAACATTTGGATTGCTTCCATTTTTTTGGCAATTGTGACTAATGCCATGATAACATTGTTGTGCAAATTTCTGTTCAAGTCCCTATCTTCCCTATCTTTGGGTATATTTCTACAAGTGGGTATCACAGGGTCATTCGATACTTAACTTTCTTAGGAACTGCCAAATTGCTTTCCACAGTGACTACATCACTTTGCATTCCCACCACCAATTGACGAATGTTCCTCTTTCTTCTTATCCTCTCCAATAATGTAAATTTCCACTTTTTAAATAGTAGCCATTCTAATGGCTGTGTGTGATGGTTAAGCTCATGTGTCACCTTGGCTAGGTTATGGTGTCCAGTTGCTTGGTCAAGAGAGCACTGGCCTTATTGTTACTGTGAGGATGTTTAATGGACTGAAATCATCACTAAGTTGATGGGATCTATGGCTGGTTATATCTACAATCAACTTAAATAATCCTGACTAATAGATTTTGTTGTGGTATTTCATTGTGGTTTAATTTGTGTTTCCCTAATGACTAGTGATGTTGAGCACCTATTCATGTGCTTTTTGGCAGTTAGTATATCTTCTTTGGGGAGCTGTCTATTCAAATCTTTTACCTACTTTTAATTGAGTTGTCTGTTTTTGTTGTATGTTCTTTTATTGCTTGTGTTATGGATGTAAAGTCTAAGAAACCACTGTGTAAAAAAAGGCCCTAAAGATGTTTCCTTACATTTTCCTCTAGAAACTTTACACTTCTAGCTTTTATGTTTAGGTCTTTTATCTATTTTGACTTGATTTTTCATATGGTGTGAGTTAAGATCTACTTGTGTTCTTTGCATATGAAGATCTAGTTTTCCCAGCACCATTTGTTGAAGAGACTGTTCTTTTCCAGTGGAGTTGTCTTTGCCCCCTTGTCTAAAATCAGTAGGCTTTAAATATGAGGACTGATCTCAAAACTCTCAGTTCAATTCTATTGTTATATATGTCTGTCCTTGTGCCCATTCCATAATGATTTAATTATTGTGGGTTTATAAGTTTTCAGATTGAGAAGTGTGATTTCTCCAACTTTGTTATTCTTTTTGAAGATGGTTGTAGTAATTGTGACCCTCCCACATAAATTTGATGATTAGTTATTCCATTTCTGCAGAGAATGCTGTGGAAATTTTTATTGGAATTGCATTGAATCTGTATAATGCTTTTGGTAGAATTGTCATTTAACAATATTTAGTCTACAATCCATTTTTTCTTGATTTCTACTTCTGATTGTTTATTACTAGTGTATACAAACACTACTGATTTGTGCATATTAATCTTATATCCCAATACTTTGCTAAATTCATTTATTAGCTCTAAGAGCTTTCTTGTGGATTTTTCAGGATTTTCTGTACATAGGATCATTCCATTTGCAAATAGAGAAAGTTGCCCTTCCTTTCCAATTTTGATGCCTCATATGTCTTTTCCTTGCCTAATTTCCCTACTAGAACTTCTAGTACAATGTTGAATAACAAGGGTAACAGAAGGCATCCTTCTGTTGTTCCTCATTATTATGATGTTTTGGGCTTATCATAAATATCCCTTTTTTGTTGAGGAAATTTCTTCTATTTTTTGTTTCTTAAGTGTTTTATCAAGAAGGGTGCTGAATTATGTGAAATTCCTCTTCTGCATCAATTAAGACGATTGTGTGTTTTTTATTCTTCATTCTGTTACTGCAGTGTATTACATTAATTGGCTTTCCTATGTTGAACCACCCTTATATGCCACAATAAATCCAATTTGATCAAGGTGTATAATTCCTTTAATCTGCTATTGGATATAGTTTGTTGGTATTTTGTTGAGAATTTCTACATCTTTATTCATAAGAGATATTTACTTGTAATTTTCCTTACTTGTGCTATCTTTACTGGTTTGCTATAAGTGTGATGTTATTCTCATAGAAAAAATTAGGTAGTATGCTATCCTCTTCAATTTTTTTTTTATAACATGAGCAAGACTGGTGTTTATTTTTCTTGGAATCTTTGGTAAAATTCTCCTGTGAAGTCATCTGGTCCTGAGTTTTTCTTTATTGGGTAGTCTTTTTATTACTGATCCAATCTCTTTACTAATTATTGGTTAGTTAAGATCTGTTTCTTCTTTTTCAATGTGGGTAGTTATTGTGTTTCTAGGAATTTGTCCATTTAATCTAGGTTATCTAATTTGTTGGAACACAGTTGTTCATGATATCCTCTTATAGTCCTTTTTGTTTCAATAAGGTCTGTAGTAATGTCCACCTTTACATTTCTGATTTTAGTTATTTGTGACCTCTCTCTCTTTTTGTCAGCCAACTAAATGTTTGTCAATTATTTTCAATGAATCAATATTTAGTTTGATCTATTCTATTGCTTTTTTATTCTTTATTTCATTTATCTCTGCTCTAATCATTTTTATTTCCTTCCTTTCGCTCACCTTGGGTTTAGTTTGCTCTTCTTTTTTCTAGTTCTTCCAGTTTTGAGGTTAGAGCTCTCATTTGAAATCTTTCTTCTAAATGTAAGCATTTAGGACTATAAACTTCCCTCTCAGCACTGCCTTCACTGCATATATAAGTTTTATGTTGTGTTTTCATTATCATTCACCTCTAAATATTTCTTAACTTCCCATGTGATTACCGTTTAATGCATTGGTTGTTTAAAAGTATGCTAATTTCCAAGTATTTGTGTATTTTCCATTTTTTTCCTCTCTTGTTGACTTTTACATTCATTCCCTTATGCTGGAGAAGAGACACTGTATAATTTCAATATTGTTGAATTATTGAGAATATTTTTGTGACCTAATAAATGGTCTATCCTGGAAAATAATCTGTGCACACTTGAGAAGAATGTGTATTCCATTGCTGTTGGGTGAAGTATTCTAAATATGACCATTAGGTCTAGTTGGTTTAAAGTACTGTTGAAACATTTTATTTCTTTCTTGATCTTCTGTTTAGATATTCTATCCATTGTTGATAGTTTTATATTAAAGTTTACTATTAATATAGAATTGTTCACGTCTCCTTTCATATCTGTCAGTATTTACTTCATATATTTTGGAGCTCTGCTATTAGGTCCAAATTATATCTTAATAAGCATTATGTCTTCTTGTTAAATAGACCCCTTTGTCAGGATATAGGGGCTGTTTTGTCCTTTCTAACAGTTTTTTACTTAAAGTCTATTTTTTCTTATATTAGCATAGCTACCCCAACTCTCTTTTGGTTGCTACTTGCATTGTATATTTATTTCTATCCCTTCATTTTAAGCTACTTATGTATTTCAGTTTAAGATGTGTCTCTTGTAAACAGCATATATTTGGGTTCTGCTTTTGTATCCATTCTGTCAGTCTCTGCTTTTTGGTTATAGAGTTAAATCCATTTATATTTAAAGTCAGTAGTGATAAAGCAGGACTTTCTTCTGCCATTTTTCTATTTAGACATTGTAAGTCTTATATCTCTTTTGTTCCTCAATTTTTCTGTTAATATCTACTTTCATATTTATTCCATTTTTTGTACTGTACCATATTGAGTCCTTTCTCATTTCTTTCTGGATATACTTTTTATATATTTTCCTTGAGGCTACCATGGGGTTAAAATTTAAAATCCAAAATATATAGCAATCTTAATCTCTCCCTCATTTTTGAAAGAAGTCTGCTGGATATGAGATTCTTGGCTTGCAAACATTTTCTTTCAGCACTTTAAGTATATCAACCCATCGTCTTCTTGCTTCCATAGTTTCTGGTGAGAAATCAACATTTAATCTGATTGGTACTCTTTTGTAACTAACAAATTGCTTTTCTCTTGCAGATTTCAGAACTCTTTCCTTGTCCTTTGCATTCAATATTTGGTCAATATGCAATGGGGCATATTTCTCTTCAAGTTTACCTTGTTTGGAGTTCTCTGGTATCTTGGAAATGCATATTCAATTCTTTTCCTAACTTTGGAAAGTTCTCTGTCATTATTTCTTTGAGTATTCCTTCTGCCTCTTTATATCTTCCTTCTCCTTCTGAGAGTCTGTAATATGTATATCAGTATACTTGATGATGTCCCTTTTTTACAATTCTTTTCTCTTTCTGCTCCTCAACCTGACACATTTCAATTGCCTTGTCTTCAAGTTCACTAATTCCTTCTTCTGCTTGTTCCAATATGCTATTTTAACTCTACTGGAAATTTTTCATTTCAGACTGGTCTTCAACTCCAGGAGTTCCATCTCCCTTCTATGAAGTTTCCATGCACTGTGATTACTTTCCAGAAGCCTACCACCTCCAGATGGGTTCCTAGGTCAAATAAGTCCTGAAAGCCAGAAGGGCTAGGCTCTCCAGAACACCAACTACTTCCAACTCCTTATCCCATATTATCAACACCTCTTTCCAACATGAAAAAGTTAGTATGGGCATAGGCCAAATATGCCTAGAGATTGGGAGAAAGCTCAAAGAAGGTGGATTATAACAGAGAAGATAGTATTTAACAAAGAGTATGACTGCCGAATCATTGCATTGATATTTCTTTTAGTTTCCAGTGTTATGGATCAGCTAGAAGGAAAAACCTAAAACTGTGAAATTGTAACCCATACCAAACTCTGAAGTTTGTTCTACAATTAATTGTTGCAGTGTGCTTTGAAATTTATTGCTTTTTTTGTATATATGTTATTTTTCACAATTATATATATATATTTTTCGCATCTCTTTACTGAGATTGTCATATTGTTCAATTATTTTTTTCCTGATGTCTTTTAGTTCCTTTTTGTATTTTTCTACATCTCTTCAGGTTTATTAACTCCTTTGCTGATATTCCTTCACTCTTTCTCTTCATTTTCCTTCATTTCCTTGAGCATATTAGAGGTCATTTTTTTTTAAGTGTTTGTAAACTATGTGTCTATGGTCTGGTTTTCTTCATTGATGTCTTCTGGATGGTTATTCTCTCCCTTTGGATAGGCCATTATTTCCCATTTCTTCTAATATTTTGTTACACACTGTACATTTTAATATTTGAATACATTAACTCTGGGATTTAATTCATGAGATGTCTGTTTCTTGAGTTTGTATCCAGCTATTGATATGACAGAAATTTTCTTCAGTGTCAGGAGTCAAATCAAGCAAACCTAAGCAAAAAGCACCTATCACCATCTTTTCAAAATTGGCCTTGCATTTGCTGGTGCTCTCTGTCAGAGTTCAGTCCTCTTATCAGGAAGGTCAGACCAAAGTGTACACAATATGTATGGTCCTTCCTGTGTTTTCTGGGCCTGTGTCTTTTTGGGGCTTCTCTGATTCATGGCCTTAGGAGTTCCCTTGTTTACAGGAGTTTGAATGTTCTCTCTACTTCCCAGGGGACAAACTTCTTCCAGTTGTTTCATCACAGAACTTAAAACAGGCAAGACTTTGCTTCAGTCTATTCACCTCAATTCTTTCCTACACTGTTTTCATTGTCTCATGTTGCTGTTTTTTGGAGGTGAGGGACAAGTAAATTACAACATATCTTAATTTATTCATTCAGCAACAAGTTGGTGGTTGTGGCTCTTTTTGCTTATTCAATATTATTTGGCTTGGGGAAGGGAAAATGGGCAGCTTGTGAGAGGAGCTTGTAGTTTCCTATCATGGTCAATGTAAATGTTTGCCTCAAGGTATAAGTGGATGTTAGTAGAATTCAAAGAACTTCTCCAGGTGTATATCAAGTTTACACTGCTGAAGATGGGGCACACCATAAAGGAGATCCCCAGTCAGTCTTTCCCAGCTGGAACAAGGCCTGGGACTCACAGAAGGAGTGCTGGCTGGCTACAAACTGGCCCTGAGGAGGCCATGAGGAGGGGGTTAAGAAGGGATCACGTAGGGCACCAAGGGCTTCTCCAATTGATGGTACACTTCTTCAGAGCTGTGGTGGACAGCTGAAGAGCTGCATTTACTGAGATGCCCAGTCAAGAAATGCAGCTTCTTACCAGCAACTCACAAGCATGCTTCTCTTGTGAATTACTCTCTTTGGTGCTGCAGACAGCTGAGTTCCTTAGTAACTCTTTCTTGCATTTCCTGAACTTCCTAATTTTCTGTGCACTTGGATCAACTTTCTTGATGTTCACTCTTCAGCCCTTTCAACTGTTTTCAGGCTTCCAATCATCTGTATTAAGTTCTTTCCTGCTTAAAATGCCTAGAGTGGCTTCTGTTTTCTTGACAATATGCTTTTTGGTGCATCAATAGTCACAATATAATATATTGACTCTTCATCCTTTCTTCATTGATTTATAATACTATCTCTATCATATATTCCATAGTCTGTTTATGTAAATGTCTGATTCTGATTTTTCCATTCTGGTCTAGTGTCTATATCTATCTCTGCACAGTAACGTATTGTCCTAGTTGCTACAAATTTGTATTAAATTCAGATATCTAATTCAGCAATCTCCTCCATCATACTCTTCATTCTCTATTTATTAGATTTTCTTAGTCCTTTGCTCTTCTATGCTCACTTCAGGATTGTCCCTGTCAAATTTCATATACAAACAAACCAAAAAATTGTTGGAGTGTTGATTGGAATTGCATTCGACATATAGATTAATTGAAGGAGAATTTATATATTTGCACTATTTACCTAAAAGAATCTTCCATGAACTTAGTATATATCTATTTAATTCTTCTTTTTGTCCTTTATAAAAGGTTTTGCACATTTTTTGTTATATTAATTCTTGGGTACCTTATGACGTAGACCTTCCTTTCCTATCCCCTTGTTTCTAGTGCTCCATTCTGTAGCTATTATTCTCCACAAGAGAACAACAGAGACCAGTCTTTGATGAATGTTTACAAAGAAAAACAATAGCAGAAAAGTGGAAATGAAGGTGTTGAAAGAAAATTATATTCTATATAATCACAGAGTATATTTGGAATAATTAAATAGGCACAAGAAAATGAAGATGATTTTAAAGGCAAAGAAAAATTCTTATTAAAGAAATTGTTAATAGTGATAGAGTTTAGAATAGTGGTTACCTGCAGAGTGGAAATGAGTATTAAATGGAAAGATTTTTTGAATACTAGAAATATTTTATATCTTTACCTGGATGATGAGCACATGGTTTTATATATATATATATATATATATATAAAAGTTCATCAAGATTTATTCTTAAGATGTGTGCACTCTACCGCATATAAATTATACCTTGATATAAAAAATGGGGACAAAGGAAAGAAGAGAAAAAAATGATATGCTTGGTAGGCACGAGAAAAGAAAGGCTTTGAAGGTGCTAATACCAGAATGACTTTTCTGAAACAAATATGATAATGTTCTTCCCCAACTTGAACTCTTTTGCTGTTTTCTTGGTGATTCCAGGACAAAGGAAGAGAATCTGATATATCCAAGAAGGCAATGGGGAAAAATGAACAAAGAAACTGGTTTTTCACAGAAGAGGATGGCTTACTGGCCCAGAAATACAAGAAAAATTTTCTCAAATTTCTCTAGCCATTTATGAAATTAAAATTAAAACTACAAGATTCACTGTGTTGGGTAACATTTATAACAATGTTCAGTTTTTTTTTTACAAATGTAAACTCTCATTCACTGCTAGTGGAGTTGTACAGTCACTTTTAAGAGTAATAAAGTAGTAACTAGAAAATCTGAAGACGTGAAAATTGTTTAGCCTAGCAGATTTAATTCTAGGAATTTTCCCCAAAGAAACTTTTGCACATGTGCACAGGGAATAGAAAAATTTGTTGTAAGATTATTTATACTAGAATAACTAAGAAATAATGTCCATTAACAAAAGACTGAATAAATAAAATGCCATATATCCATACATTGAAATACCATAAAGCAGCTTACATAAATGTCTACACATGATGTTGAGAAAAAAAGTAAGTCTGCAGAAGTAAAAGTACATAAATTTTTTAAAACATAATATGTTGTTCATTGTTACAAATACATACATATGTAATGGTATAATTATATATCATCATAAACACAGAAGATGAGACAAGTGGCAAGGATTTATTATATTATTTTGTACATGTATAATATTTTATATTAAATATATTTTTTAAAGAGGAAAGAAAACCTAAGAATCATAAGAAGAGATTTTTTTAATGCATAGGCAAAGAGATATTACTCAATTCAAAAGAAGCTAATGCGATAAAGCAATAATACTAGGATAGGATCCAAGTTGTTAAGAAGGCAAATCAATTTGAAGAAATTGATTCCTTTACAACACCATATTTCTTAATGAAAAATGGCATTCTTCTTAAGTCCTAACAGACAAATCTACTGTTGCTGCACTGCTCACCTTGTGATATTCCAGTTGGAGAAATTTAAGCTCATTGGCATTCCCATTCATAAGTATTTGGAATATTTTACCCTACGTATGCAAAATATCTTTAGAAGAGTGTGTTGCCATAATTTAACAATAATTTTGTGTGCCTTATACACTGCCCGAAACTAACTTCCCTTTTATTTATCAGGCCGTTCACTATATTAAACCTTAAATCAAATCATTTTTTATATCAATGAAATAAATCATCATATGATTATTTATCTAGCAAAAATAGCCATTTAATTTTGTGTATGCAGTCTATATGCATTTGAGGAAGGAAAGATTCATTTTTGGATAAACAGGAACCATGAGGTAAAGGAAAAGGTCTTCAAATGTGTAATTAAGATTAAATTAATTGTCCTTTTTTCTCATTAAGCGTATTATTTTGTTGAGTAATGAAATATATTCACATGATATTGTGTTGGATTAAGGGGATTTAATACTTCACTTTACTTCTTTTTCTGCTGAGGACTGCAGTTGGGAGTTTACTGAGTAGAGGATAAAGCATTCCACTATGAACCTTCTCTAGAAAGGGACTAAAGGACTAAAGGAAAGATCTGCTTTGTTTTCATTAAATTGCTGATGACCCAGACAGATATTTGTGTGTGATGTGAATCTATTTAACCAACTAAAACAAAAGATAGCAGTGAAGGTAATGTCTCCCTTTTTTCTCTCCGTGATGTCTTTTACCCGTTTATACTATTTATTTTTAAAAGGATACATGAAGAAGAAATATTGATAACATTATTGGTTGCATCCATCTGCATTCCTTTCTCTTGGATGAAATGATCCTGACTTTCCAATTGATGTCCTTCTCCTGCATCTGTATCACATCGATGTCAAATGTTTTTGCTGCCTCGGAAATCAAGAAGCCACACCAGCAGTGCTCCACTTCAATGAAATGAACAGGTAAGATTTGCACAGTACAGTCTATGCAGTTACTGCCCAGCTTCTCTAACGAGTTACCCCAACCCTCCTGGGAACCTAGGGATATCTGTTTAATGGTAGCACATCTTTGGGGCAGTCTCTCTCTCTCTAGTGATAGCATCTGCCAGGTATCAGACTATGTCACCACTGGTTGATATCTGGAAAACCAGAATTTTGAGTTTCTGCTGGCTTTCCTACAACAGAACTCTAAATAAAAAACATTTAGAGAAAATAAACCATTAAATTGGGTTCATGTAGGGATTCTCTTTCAAGAAATTTATTTCTTCAATTAATAATATGTTTATTACCAATAGTGGCGCTTCTTTAATGTTTTTTCAAAAATTTTTAGTAGAGATTGGACTAAGCCTCAACTTCTTCTAATGTCAAATACTGGTAGAAGGTATTGTTAATTGTACTTATGAAATAGTATCGAAGGGCATTAACACTGTTTCTTTTCTTTCAAGAATCATTTCCATGGCTTTGAAATATCACCCTGAATATCAATACATCACCATTATTATTTTACCATCAATAATCAGGAGCATATGTAGAGCATGTGTAGCGCACATGTAGAGCACATGTAAGGGAGCATTTCTGTCTACTAGAGTAATCAATTCAGCCCATTCAGCTTGGACTTGACCAGTTTTAGCACTGAAACTTACTTGTCTCAGGAAAATCCTCAGCTCCCACGCTATGTAGGGCAGTTAGTCCAATTATTCATATCCCTTTAAAAATCAAAGAGTGGAGTTGTCTCTTTGGGAAACTTGCCTTTCAAGCACAAAGCTTCCAGAAAGACACCTGAGAAGAAATTGAGGGATGAAGGCAAGCCTTGTCATCCATTCAACCCTGGCAATCAATGGAGTGACAGATGTTTCAACTAGATTGCCTTCACTTCTTGAATATTTATTTGGGCTTCACAATAAAACCAGGAAAAGAGAACATACAAATTTAAGGGACACCTTCTGGACCTGCAGGTTAAATAACTGAAAACAACAGAGATGTGATGGGGTAAGGAAAGTTCCTGGATTACTGATTCCTTCTCTCTCCTTAAAACTCAGGGACTGCTTCCAACGCTTTCCTTTGGGCTCCTGCTCCCAGACCCCACATCTGAGATGACATGACCTCCTGACCAGTTTAACCGCTTCCTGAGTTTTCCTCAATGCAATTAGGCAAAGAAATATTTGGGAAATATTGGGTTATATCAGTAGGCAATATGTTTTGGTGCTCCTATAAAATTTATTTACTAGGCTTTATCTAATTTAAAAAGAGATTGATACCGCTTAAATAGCATCTGTCACTGAAACAGCAGGAGATTTGTCCAATCTGTTTTGGCAGTGTCAGTGAGGAAAAGAGAGAGTGTAATAGTTGCTAATCCATCACACCAGGGCCCACTGTCAATGGCAGAGCCACTGCAGAAAAAATCTACCATGTGTAATTTTTAGGTGTCATTATCAGGCAAGGGGAGGACTTTAATTCTTTATGGTGGTGCAGAAATTATTTTCATTACATTACATGCCTCTAATGTAGTTATTTAAGAGAAGAATTTTAGAGACTACTTCAAGGGAGATTTCCCCCAGAGATCTCAGGGTTTCTGCTACATGGTGCCAAGCATGTAAGTGAGATGCTCCTTTAAGCTACACGCTAAGAATGAGCCATTAAAATTTATATCTGCTTCTTTTGTTCTAAGAAAAATCCTCTAGGACATTAGGGATTGAGTAAACAATCATCCCTGGTTCAGGCATAGCCACTTAGAATGAAATCCAGGCGTTTTCCCCTGGCGAACAGAGTAATCTCTCAGCCAGCCAATTTCAGAGCTGTCATTCAGCACTCTATTTAATGCAGATTTTAAGGCATTTGGCCAAAATACATAAATTACTATATGGGTAGATTCTAGAGTAAGGATCACAGGATTCTTCACTATTTATATGAGAATAAATACTGCAAGGTTCTCTCACTCACACCCAACTCCATGATGAATCAATAAACAAAATAATGAATGAGTTAATAACCCATTCTTTCATAACCCAGGAGAGCTAATAGAATGAACATGAAAGGAAAGCATGTTCTTTCTTTGAAAAATATAAGGTAGATTTTTATATGCATCATTTTGAGTGGATTTTCATATAATCATGCTCTTAAATGCTTCGCTATTAACTATTTTAATTCAAAATATAGCCTCAGTTTTTGTAATACAAAGATTCCTTTTGTTTCTTAAAAACAAAGGGGAATGGGGCTGTGATTAAAATCAGTTATGGCTGATGAAAATGTCCCTGATTTCCCCAGAGAAAAAAACTGGGTCCTGAATGAGGCAAAAAGGAATAGGCATATACACACATTGGGTATTTACTCATTCTTTTAATAATTGTATTGAGTGCCAAGTCCTAGGCTGGGGGTTAAGGATAATACAGGAGCAATACAATCTCTCTGGCCTCAAGAATAATCAGCATTGTGCTGGAATTGGCTCATACTGCCTTGCAATAATTAATTTTTAAATTATCAGGAAATTTATGACCTGGATATCAAATTAACCATTATATTTAAAAGTAAGTTTTATAAATATAAGTAAATAAATTATTTTAAATAAATTTAATAAGCTCTTAAAACTTACCACTTTCTAATTCTTTTATTACATTTTACTGTTATCTATTGCTCTTAAGGTTATGGACATCTATTATAACCATATGGTATAAAAAGTATATTAGCCTGTACTATTCTATACTCCACTATACCATGCCACTCCATAACACCACATAATATAGTCTACTGTGCAATGGGGATACTGCACACGCAACTCTACATTGATTATAAATTGATATAGGCCATGATGGGTATTTACACCACAGAAATCAGCAAGCATTACAAATCAGAGATTTTTTTCCTGGGGAGCTACTGTGTAAACATTTACCAGCACATTCCTCAACCTAACATAAAAGCTAGGACGACCTTAGGGATTGCAACACTCAAGTGCTACTGCAAATGGTACACAAGGAAGTGGCAGGGGCTGTGTTAACTGGAGGACACGAGCCTCTATGAGGCACAGTGGCTGACCAGGTCTAGCCATTTGTTGTTATGAGAACTTAAACCCAATGCTACTAGATTTTCTGATTTTCCAAATGAAGCAGGAAATCCAGATTTTCATGTGAAAATTTCCAATTTATCTAACATGCAAACTATCCAAAAAAAGTGTCATTTCCTAACCTGGTCCAAGTTCCTCATTTCACAGATGAGGAAACTGAGATCTCATCAGTGAACTCATGATCTGATAGAGACCCACTTGAGCATCTGTCAAGTCTCAAGCGGGGCGCTCCCTCTGGCAGCCTCGTTACGCTGAAAGGTTCCTCTCTGTTGGTTTTCCTTCATAAGAGACAGGCATGTCTCCCAGAGTTCAGGCATTCAGGAGCAGCTGAGTCAAAGCTGCAGGATCCTCTCCATCTAATGCACCATGTCTCCTTTAAAAAGTCTCAAAAACAATGGGCATCTGTAAGTAAACATTGGGTCCAGAACTGTGAAGGTTTTCATAGTGAGCTACAGCGACTTGGATCGATTTATTTTTCCCACTGCTTACTGCAGTCTGTGAATTTGTATTAATAAGGCCTAAGAGAACAACTTTGCTCCATTTTTTAATTTTCCTAAAGAAAAAAAAGTCAATTAAAAAAAACTGCCTATATTATTTGAGACTGCAAGCTACGCTTAAAGTGTGCATTGGTTCATGATAGAACTTAAATGAGAGAAGACATCCATGTAACCAACAGGCATGTTTCTAATATGACATGGAAAATGAAATGACAAGGAGGAGGGTCATGACTGGAAAAGGAAAAAGACTTTATTGGGCATAAGTGGTAGTTATGGTTTTCTTGGCATCTCACTGTTAACCCTCTAGATTAAAGGTCTTTGGAAAAGACCCTAGATGATAAGTCCAATTTCAGGTCTAGATAATTTGTAAAGAACTTACTACACAAATAGCATTGTAGCGATTATGGATTTTTAAATAGAAAAATCATGGAGCATCTCAATTATGTTTCCCTTTACCAAGTTCATTTCTAATTCTTATTCCTATGCCTACGTGAATTTCTTCAGGTTTAAAATTACAGCACAGGAACTACTTTATA
Organism: Myrmecophaga tridactyla; assembly: GCA_004026745.1. Taxonomy (NCBI): domain Eukaryota; kingdom Metazoa; phylum Chordata; class Mammalia; order Pilosa; family Myrmecophagidae; genus Myrmecophaga; species Myrmecophaga tridactyla. The sequence goes on along the minus strand of PVIY010012022.1, from coordinate 36,561 downwards.
TTTTTTTATTTAAACATTTTTATCATTGCTTCATAGACATCATGATGGTATTTTTAATAACTATGTTATTAAGTTGAATTGAAGGGTCAGAATTACCTTCTTTATTATTGAACATTTCTTTTCAAGTTTGCACCATTATAAATAATAAAATAGATATTTTCATGAATGTAACTTTTTCCTTTTCCAATAAAACTTATAGTTATACTGGAGTTGGATACAAAGCATATGAATTATCTTCATAGCTCTCAAATTTGATTCCAAAAGGGATTTTGCCAATATTTATACTCCACCTGCAAAATATAAATGTTCTCATTTCATTATATCCTTACCAGCATTAACTACTAAAATTTTTAATCTTCTGCTCATTTATTGGGCATAAATGATAGTTATGGTTTTCTTGGCATCTCACTGTTAACCCCCTATATTAAATATCTTTAAATATCCTCCCTTGAGTAAATAGTCTTTTCATGTCAGACCGAGTTGTTCTCAAGTGCTGATCCTAGGAAACTGATCAAACATACATAGACGATATAAACTTTCATGTACTTAGAAAAACAATTTTGTAAAGCATCCAGATGAATGGTTTTGTTTGTTTGTTTTGTTTTTTGTTTTTTGGGGGGGAAGTACATGGTCAGGGAATCAAACCCATGTCTCCCGCATGGCAGGCGAGAATTCTACCACTGAACTACCTTTGCACTGCCCGAGACCAGTGTTCTTAACGATGAAACAGTTTTTTTTTTTCGCATCCCTGTGGTAGCTTAGATTTTGTACCCCAAATTTAGACATGTTTTTGGTCTTAATCTGCATTCCTGTGTAGGTGAACCCATTGTAAAGAGGATCTCTTGAAGATGTTAGTTTTAGTCAAGACATGGCCCAACTTAATGAGTTTGTGTCTTAATCTGGTTTACTGGAGTTCTTATAAATAGAATAAATTCAGAAATAGTGAGAGGAAAGCCACAGGTAGGAGCCAGATGCTGGAATTCAACAGAACCTAGAAGAGATAAGAGAAAACATCACCATGGGACAGGAAAACCAAGGACTCCAAGGATTGACAGATGCAGGAATGCTACCAAACTCAGGAGGATGCAAACCTTCTAACCTCTGAAACTGTGAACCAACACATTCCTGTTTTTAAACTTACCCATTGTGATGTATTTGTCATAGCAACTGGGAAACTAAGACCGTTCCACTTGTTCAACCCCAAGGCTAAGTCTGTCTATGGTTATGCCTAAGAGTTACTTCCGGAAAACCTCTCTTGTTGCTCACATACGGCCTCTCTCTTTCTCTCTCTCTCTGCCCAACTTTGAAATAAAATCATTAACCTCCCTTACTATGTGGGGCATGACTTCCTGGGATGAACCTGGCCCTGGCCCTGGCACTGTGGGATTAACAGTGCCTTCTTGACCAAAAGGGAAGGAACAAATGTAACAAAATAAGGTATCAGTGGCTAAGAGAGTTCAAATAGACTCAAGAGGATATTTTGGAGGTTACTCTTATGCAAGCTTCAGCTGGATATTGCTAATTACCATAGTTTGCCAACCCCCCAACCAAAACCATTCCTGTCAACCCTAAAGAATACCTAGGGCTCTATATGAGATTCTACAAAAGTTTCACACTCTAAGATTACTTTCCAGAAACCTGTAACCTCCAGATGGGTTCCTAGGTCAGATAAGTCCTGAAATCCAGAGGGGCCAGCTTCTCCAAGAACATCAGCTAGTTCCATCCCCCTCTCCTGTATTATTGACACCCCTTTCCAATGTGAAAAAGTTAGAATGGGCATAGCCCAAATACCCCTAAATAGTGGGAGAAGGATCAAAGGAGAAGGAGGAGTTATAACTGAGAAAATAAAATTTAATAAATGAGTACAAGTGCTGAATCATTATATTGATATTTCTTTCAGTCTCCAGTGTCTTGGAGCAGCTAGAAGGAAAAACCTAAAATCGTGGAACTATAACCCATACCAAACTCTGAAATCTGCTTGTTACAATGTGCTTTGAAATGTATTGCTTTTTTAATATATATTTCACAATAAGAAATGTTTTTAAAAAATCAATGATTTCAGTGGGCCATGGTGGCTCAGCAGGCAGAGTTCTCACTTGGCATGCGGAGACCTGGGTCCGATTTCCGGTGCCTGCCCGTGCACAAAAAAAAAATCAATGATGGTTTTCCACAACCAGTGCTTTTTTTTTCGTGTTTCTGCTTGAACTTTTGCTCCTCATTAGAAAAGTTGTGGGTTTATAAAACAATTATACTTAAAATACAGTTTCCCTTGCATTAATGGGGAACATTTGTTACAATTGTTGATAGTACATTTTTATAATTATACTATTGACTGTAGCCCATGGTTTAACTCAGGGTTCACTGTTTGTATAGTGTAGTTCCATGAGTTATTTTAAATATTTATTGTGTAACCATTTATATTGTCTAACATATCCCCTTTTAATCAAGTATTTATTTGGATACTGTTAATTACATTCACAATGTTGTGCTGCCATCACCACATCCGTTATCAAACATTTCCATCATTCCTAAAAGGAATTTTAAACCTTAACTTCTCATTCCCTATTTCCATCCTGTACCCTGGTCATCTATACTCTAGATTCTGTCTCTGTGACTTCACTTATTCTCATTATTTTCAATCAGTGAGGTCATACATTTGTTGTTTTGCATCTGGCTCCTTTCACTCAACATGATGTCTTCAAAGCTCACTCACATTGTCACATGTATTAGGTCTTCATTACTTTTCACAGCTGAATAATATTCCATTGTATGTGCATGCACCACATTTCATTTATCCATTCATTAGTTGATGGACACTTGGGTTGCATCCATTTTTTTGCCAATCGTGAATAATATCACGATGAACATCACTATGCAAATAAATATTTGAGTCCCTGCTGTCAATTTTTGGGGGGGGGTATATATCTAGTAGCAGGATTACTGGGTCACATGGTAGCTCTATACTTAGCTTTCTGAAGAACGATCAACTTTCTTCCACAGCCACTGAACCACATATTTGTAAAATTTCCATTTCTCCCTCTATTAATGATTTCTAGCTTCATTCCATTATGATTGGACAATATACATTGTTTGATGTCACTATTTTAGAATTTATTGGGATTTGTTTTGTGATCTAACATATGGTCTATCCTGGAGAACGGTCCATGTATACTTGAGAAGAATGTGTATTTTGTTTTTGTGGGTTGCAGTGGAGTTACATACCATAAAATACACTGCAAAAATACGGGCATCACTGGGGATGCCCAGGTATTCCAAGATAGAGACAGTGTGGTAAAATCAGCTGCCTAAACCAAACTCTCCAGTTTCCAGCCAAATTCATCCTGACTCTTCTTTCATGGACCCAAAGTCTCCCACAGTTCCTGAGCTGACAACTTTTCACAATACTGGAGACATGGAGATGGGGGAACTAAATGAGGGTAAGAAGGAAGACTCCTCCTCCAGCAGCAAAACAGGTATAACTTTCTGATAAATAACGAATCCCTCAGGTACTTAGGGTGGGGTGGAGGGAATTGAATACTCTTGTCATATTGTGGTTATTCCACCCTGGGATCCATTTTGGTTACTATGATGAGGGTCTGGCCTTCATTATGTTTGGGGCTCTCAAACTTCTATAAACGTCAGAATCACCGGAGGGCTTGTTAAAACAGATTGCTGGGACCCACTCTCAGTCAGAGTTTCTGGTTTGCCAGATCCAGGTGAAGCCAAGAATTTGCTTTCTAATCGGTTCCTACGTAATACTGATGGTCTGAGAATCACATTTTGAGAACCACTGCATTAAATCATCAGCATTTGGATTAAATCTTGGTGTAAATTACAATTTTTAGTGCTGTTTCAGAGCACTTTCACACTTACTGAATCATAATTTAAGATTCTAGAAGCCTAAAAGTAAGCAATTTTTTACTTCTGAGACTCTTTTTTCTTTTTTCCCTGTGTATCAACCACTTCATCTTATTGTGTCATTCTTAACAAATGCTCAAAGGTGCCTGAACTCTTAACTGCCATTCCCGATAGAATATTTCTTCCCCAAATTTGCCCAACGTTTGGATAGTACATTCTACCACTACCACACAGATATTCCTTGCCTTAATCTCTATGATTCTATGAAAAACTTCTAAAATCTTTTCCCTGCCACCAGGGAAAAACTTCTAAAATCTTTTCCCTGCAGTGGGAAAAAAAATCTGCTTGGGAAGGGCTCAGAAAATAAACTTGTCTGGCTATGGGTTCTTTCAGCCACTGGAGGGCGCCAGGCACACAGGAATGGCTTGGAGCTGGCATCTCCAGAGCCACTATTAGCAGTTCAATATAATGCAACTTTTTTTCAATACTAATTCAAAAAGCTGCCCTAATTCCTGTCAGGTTAGAGTCCTCAATTAAATTAATTCCTATCCTAGAGGAAAGGGTTTTTATGGGGTCTATTTTAGGTAGCTGAAAACCAGAAGATTAAGGGAAAAAAAGAAGACTGTCCTTGAACTTGGGCCCTGATACGAGCTGTCTAGGGAAGCCTTGCCATTCAAAGTGCGTCCAAGGACCAACAGCAGAATCACCTGCGACTTTGTTAGAAAGGCAGCATGTCAAGCCCAACCCTGGCTCTCCAAATCACAATCTGCATTTTAACAAGGTCTCCAGGTGATTATCATGCACATTATAGTTTGAGAAACACCGCTCTAGACTATTCAGAACAGGCTCTCTAAAACATTTAGTCTCTCACTCTCCTTTCCCTGTATCATCTCATCCTCCAGAAAACACATACAATTTACCTTAAATTTCCACTTCACTTGATCTGTTAGAGTTATATGGTAAGATTTTTTTAAGCAAGAATGCTTTTTCTTTCCATATTTTTCCCCCTGAGGCTACTTTGTGGGGTTATTAAAAATGCAATTGAAATGTGCTACTTAGTGGCAGGTGGCAAATCATCCCATGATTAAGAAATTTTTCTGACAGCCATGCACTGGGGCCTATATAGCGTCCAAATGGCTTTTGTGGTCAATCAGTTCGAGCAGAAAAAAAATCCTTAAATTCAGCCAGAAGTGCCAGTCTGGTAGTTTTATGAAATATAGTCCTTACACTTCTCTTCCTTGTCTTGGTCAGAACAGCTTCTTATACCCATTTCTCTGTTCTTCTAAGGCCCGCTTTCATGGGGAAATGAGACTCCAAGACATAAAACACACGCTTCAATTTATTTTCTCTTTCTTTATACTTGTCCGTAACACAAATGCACATACATAGTACTAGCCTCTTGAACTAAATGTAACTTCAGCACTTCTCTTGACTTAATGTGTTTTCCTAATTAGCTTTAGCATTAAAACCAGCTGCTACTGCAGTGTTTTTTACTTTTATAAAGCACTAGAAGATTAATTGACTCATTATGTGGAAACAGGAGGATATAAATTTAGGGGAGCTTTTTGTTTAACTTGGGTTATAAATCGCAGCTCATTTTCTTTATTTATGTATTCCCTACCCTTTACATCTCCCATAACTAAGGGTTTTGTTGTTGTTGTTGTTTTGTTTTAGTCTTATAAATGATCATTTCTTTGTTTTTCTGTTCAGCTCTAAATACCAACTACAAGTCAAGGAAAAAGCTAGAGGTTTAAAAGCTGCTTGTATAGTCTTTGCTTTCAAACAAGAGAACGAAAGTGGGAGTTAGAGGGACTTGGTCTTATTTCCTCACTAACTAGGTTTTGTTTGTGGGCATGTTTTGTAGCCTCCTTGAGTATGAGTGCCCTCATATGTAAAATGGGGCTGAAATTGGTTCTGCCTAACCAACAAAATGGCTGTGATAATAAGGTAAGATAATATGTAATGTATTTTAAATGCGTTGTACAAATAGTATTTAAAACATTTATTAACCCTCATTATCCCAGCATGCATAAAAACCAGATGGGTGATACATCTTTCGTATGTCCAAGGATTATAAATGTGTGTGCCATTAGCTAGTTAGCGATCCTGGAAAATCAACACCATAATCATAATGGTTAATATCTAATTCTTACTACATTTAAAATGCTTTGTATGCAGAATTAATTAAAGCATTTATAAATTGTTATTATTCATGTTGTATGTATTACTATGAATTATGTATGGAATAGATTTGAAAAAATTGGTTGTTAAGAAATTTAAATAGAGTCAGGCTAAGGATTGACATGCATACTTTCATTTAGTCTGGTAGCAACCCTATAAGGTAGATATATTAATTTTCCCTATTTTACAGATGGACAAACAGGCTTAAGGGAGTTAAGACATTTATGGAAATCTGGCTCTCACTCAGGTTTATGTGGCTACAAATTCCATGATTTTTATCCCATCTGTAATATTGCCACCTTCTCTCTGGGACTTCGCTTCTTAATCTGTAAATAGAGTGCTCTTTGGAGCTCTTACTCAACCCTAAAATTCTGTGATTCTGCATCTTGCCTTTACATGCCCTTCACCCTCCTCTCTGTCCTCGAGAAAGCCAGAGCAGAGTACAGGTTACTAGACCCAGGGGTAAGTTGCACTTGGACATGGAGCTCAAAGAAGAGAGAAATGAGGTTAGGCCTGCACCTAGGGCAAACTTTTCCTTGGTAATTGAAGAGCTCATCCCAAGAACAGTGTACATTTGGAAGGAGGAAAGAAGAAATCTAAGATATTTCCAGAACCCATTTCTAATAGACAAGTCTGTGTTTTGACTCTACTGTCAGACCAGCCTTCAAACAACCCTGAGGCCAGAGGTTGGCCAACTGTGACATGAGTGTCTTCAGATAGGAGCTTTATAAGGCTGAGCCCCAGCTTGCAGAGATGGTCACCAGCAACTATGAGCTAGTTATAAGTCAAAAGATCCTAAATTCTAGTTGTTCTGTGGTTTTCTTCATAAAGTAAGTGATGGGACATGCTATACTATTTTTTAGTAAGAAGTGGACTGATTATCTAAAGGTTTGAATGTGGGTTGGGAATAGTGCCTTGCATTCCTAAGGGACACGTTTGTACTTTTTCTTAATTGCAGTAGCAATAACACTTATTTAGTATGATTTATTGAGTACCAATCAAGTTCATTAACTGTGTATAATTTCTAGTCTTCAAATGTGGAAACTCTAGCCTATGTGACTCTAATGCCAGGACTTTATCCAAGAAATTCTTCTACCTCTTCAGGACCTTTCTAAATCCTTCATTCCCTGAAGGTATGAAGTTAATGGGAAGATTTATTCATGTTGATGGGCCAGGTAGAGCCATGGACCAAATCTTTCCATGAATCTGAAGTTTCCATTATGTAAATGTTTATTTTCATTTCTCTACTAATTAAAGGGGGTAAAAGATAAACAAAAGTGCCATAGCTGAACCCTTTGAAGGAATACTACCTAGCTGTTTCCAAGTCAATGTTTGCTCAGTTTATAAATAACAATAATTCATCTATAGAATTGCCATCATTAATGTTGTAAAGTATAATTGATCCAATATGGCACAAGTTAATGGTTTAAATGCAATTAAGATTCCTGAAGTAATGAATCTAGTACCTGATTAGCTGGAATCCTTCTAAATAAGGAATGAAATTGAGGATATAGACTAAAGCAACAACAAAAAAAAATCTCATGATGATGATAAAGAGAAGGTGAATTAGCCAGTTAATGGGGAGGAGTCATAAATGGAAGACAGGGACTAGCAAGTTATATCTGTATTGTGCATTTGAAAGGGTGTTAAGGGGGGTGAGGGTATTTCAGTGGTAGAATTCTCACCTGCCATGCAGGAGACCCAAGTCCAATTCCAGGCCCATGCACTTCCCAAACAAACAAACAAACAAAAATTCAACAAATGGTGGGGCAATAACGGGATACTCACATGGAAAAAGAATGAAATGTGAACCCTGCCATACAGCATACAAAAAAAGCTGTTAAGTTATATGCACACAAATGTCCTGTGTAACACATACAGACAATCTCATAAGGAAACTTTTCTGGTCTGGTTTCTCTAAATCTGAGAACTAAATAACCAGCTGGGATCCATCTAAGCAAGATAACTATTTTTTTCAACAGTTGGGTTTTTTTTAAACTCGGGATTATATTGAGACAAAATTTAATTGAGGATGGCTCACTGTGGAAAGAAAACTATATGAAAACTGTGTGTTTAAGTATATGAACTATTTTATCATGAATCTATCTGCATCATATCTCCTATACAAAACCAAATGAGTGAGTAAGCAGCATCAATCTTCCCTCTCACAGGAACTGGTGAAAACCTTTGTTAGGTGTAACTAGTCTGGTCTGGATTTCCTTGTATTGTCATTTAATCTCTGGACCCATGAACCTGATTCTGGTCCCAACTGCAAACAAGTCTCGGCAGTTCTCTGTTTGAAATTGTTCCAGTCCTGACTTTCAGCGTATTCTCCTCAAGTGCATTTCTAAAGATGTTTCCTGTTTTCCAAATGCAGGCTGTGGTTGCTGATGATCTTGGAAGGACCATCTGCATCTGTTGTATCCGTGTGTACCACTGTACTATCAGGTGTGTTCCTCTAGTCTGTCAAGTACTGCAATAGTGAAAAAGGCTGATTTTGGGCAGGAGCAGAGAAGTTCCCATGTTGCTTGGCATCATGGACTCCATTACACTCCCTGATTATAAGATGATCGTTACCATGTAAATGCACAATCCTAAATTCTTGGACATGTTTTTAAAATATCGTTCCCTTTGAAATCACCACTTGTTTAAAAAAAAAAAAAAAACAGAGACACCACTTAAATACAAGAAGGAAAGTATTGAGATGTTCCCAAGCAAATGTGTGCTGATCATTGGAATAGCATTTATTTACACTTGTGCCTTTACTATTATTACAGAATACATCATAACTGAGCCAACAGATAAAAGAGCAATTTTTGTTTTATAAAACCTTGGAAAGTAATTCAATTCTAATCTATAACCACTGATCCCTCTCTGCTTTGAATATTTTCACAATAATTATAGAGCATTTCTTGGCTTATTATCCATTCCTCTTTTTGAAGGATCTACTTTACCAGTGGATATAGATGTCCAGGTTGAAAGAATTGACGGCATTTCAGAGGTTAACATGGTAAATTTCTCCATGAGTTATTGGTCTTTTTCTGAAAGGATAGAATCAATAGTGTCCAAATCACTTGTGTTTTAATAAATCATTTTAATTATGTATGTTATCTTAATTTGACCTGAATATTTGCTACTTTGCATAACAGTTTTGGTTCCTTTACTCTCTTCTATCATGTCTTTCTGTCCTTGATTACAATTCTTATTCCTTTCCTAAACTTCTCTTTTCCTTCTAGTGGTTTCAAACTCCATGTTATGGTGGTGTAACATTGTAGAACATCAATATATATTTGGCTATATACTGCGAATCAGTAACAATTGTTCAGGATAAAGGATGATCACAACATATATGCGATATGAACTCACAACCTTGAGTCCTTCCCCATAAAATGACAGGCAATCAACCTAACCTAAAGAACTTCTTGTAATATTTTAATTAATGTTAATTTTGCTTATCTGTAGACAAAGGGTAACAGAGGCCAAAGGATTAAGAAAAAAGTCATGGTACTAAAAGTTTAAATTAAGCAAATTTTATCCATTCTCTTATGTTTTCCAAAAATCTAGAAGAGATTGCCATTATTTTATTTCGCAGTGGAACACTTCTCTTTTCATCGTCTCTAAGCTTTGAACTTTAAACCATTAATTGTCATATCTTCAACCTTCTTTTAAGCCTTTTGCTCTCTTCTATGCCATTTTGTAGCCTATTTTTCCTCTTCCTCTCCGTCAACATATTTTATCATTTCAATTAGTGTTATATTTTAATATCTTTGCCATAATTTTTATATTTTGTTTATTCAAAATTTAGAGCCATCTTCTTTGCCTATGTAGTCAGCAGAGCCTTTTTTTTATTCAAGTAATTTAGTAAGTTTGTCAGGCTTTCACACTAAGAAAAATGATTAACTTATTTGCACAAGCACCTATAATATATTTTCAGTTATATTTCCTTTTTGTCTACTACTATCCTGAAATTTGCTAAAGCAGTGTCAGAGTTCTGCACAACCTCTTTTATATTTTTTATGCCTAATAAAGAGTGCTTTATGTTTTCAAATTGTCAATGTCCATTTCCCTTCCTCATTTATTTGTTATATGTTCTGATATTGAATCACTATTTTCTCTGATTTTATTCCGTTCAACTGTGCTATTTTCCCATTATTCCATAGCGTTGCATTCAGTACCATTTAATTGCATTTGTTTCCTATCAACCCTATACCATGTGCACTGTTAATGACAGGACCTCAACAGCTGCCCGCTGCTAAGATGCAGCCTGCATGTTTTGCTGTGGATTTTGGCTTGGGCTCCCATTTTTTTTCTTCCATCCACACTTAGTGTTAAGCAATTTAAATTTGCATGCCTTCGGATGGGATCTGTGCCCTCCAATTTGCTCTGGAACCCATGCCTGCTTTCCTCTTAGCCTCAGTCTGTTTCATCTATCGATGTGAACTGCCTGGTCATGGAAGTCATTTGAGATTGTAGCGATTAACCAGATGTTTATTGGCAACCTAATTTTTTGTGTTTTTTTGTTTTGTTTTTAATCAAAGCAGGAAATACCTTTTCCATGTATAGGGAAATTTAAACTCCTTTCTTTTCAAACTCCATTTTCCATGGGGACAGATTTAGTTTGTTGTCTATTCTATCTTATCATGCAATATGTATTGTCAGGAACATTAACACCTACAATTCGGATCTTTTCCCTGTGTCTTTGTGAAATTTTCAAAAGTTGCTTTTGTATACTTCTTGGAATATGTTTATTTTATTATTTTTAGTTTTATATATTGCATGGGCAGGCTCTGGGAATTGAACCTGGGTCTCTGGCACGGCAGGCAAGAATTCTACCACTGAGCCACCATTGCCCACCCGGAATATAAGAAGATAAATGAACTGTAACTTATGTAGAGTGATTTCCATAGCATTAAGTTTTAAAAATCTAGATTTTTTATAGTACTTTTTGTAGTATTCAAATATTACAAGATAAAAAAATTAAAAATGAAAGAAGAAAAATAAATTTTTAAAAAATAAAAAAATGAAAGAAGAGAACGAAGTAGGGAACTCTTAAGAGAACAGGGCCTATAAAATATAAATTATTTAAATTGGAAGGTAAAATGATATTTAAATATGTATATTTAATTAATATTTTAATTTATAGTGATTCTTCCAACTAGTCATTACCATCAAATGCTAACAGCATGAACAGTCATAAGACAAAAATTCCAGAAAGGTGTAAACAAAATTTCTATGACCCATTACATCTTGTTTCAGTCTGTAAGCTCTAGTTCTTCAAGTCCTTATCATTATTTAATTCAATATTTATTTCAATTCATTATCAAGCCTTAAATTAAACTTACTTCATTTTAACCACCCTACTCTCAAAGGGAATAGCACTGATAGCACTCACCCCTCAAATAGGCCTGGTTTAGGTTTTGACTCTCCCCTAACTGAGGGCAACTCTTACTGACACTTCCTTAAGACTGTGTGCTCCAGGAATGAGCTCTTATTTTCCCTTCTCCTGGAAAAATCTGCAAATCATCTCTAAATTAATCTTCATCAAATTTCTCATTCTCTCTACCTTGCAACCTTCTCCCCTAAACAAGGTTAGCTTCAGAAGTCAGTATGCTCAGTTTTTAAATGCTTTTTTAATGATCGTTGACCCCAAGTGTTAGCTTTTGTTTTTTCTTTCTACTCTTTTACCGTTGTCCCACCCTGAATTCACTTTTGATACCTTTAGGTTTGTCCCCTCTCCGCCAAAAACACTGAGCAGGCTGCTCCTCGTGTTAGTGCCAGCTAACGGTGACATTGATACATCACAGACATACCCCAGTGGGCTCAGTAACATTCAAAACAGACTAAGAATCTAATTCAAAATATATGCTCATTAAAGAAATCCGTACAGTAGCTGCACAATTCCCTATAGCATAGTGTTATGTTATAAATGAATCAATCTCTCTATTCACCCTGACCCACAATTACACATGGCTGATGCTCCCCGATTAATCCAGAGCAATAATACAATGTAACTCTCTTCTGAACCTAAGAAAAATAAATTAGTTTGTAATTAATTGGTGATATCTGCAGTTTACTGAGACATATCATTTATTTGTATAATAAATGCCTGTGGTAGTTAGGTTCAGGTGTCAACTTGGCCATGTGGAAGGCACCTAGTTCTGTTGCTGTGGGCATGAGCCAATGGTACGTGAACCTCATCCGTTGCTCATTACATCTGCAGTCGGCTAGGAGGCATGCCTGCTGCAATGAATGATGTTTGATTTAATTGGCTGATGCTTAAATGAGAGAGTCAACGTAGCACAGCACTCCCAGCTCAGCCCAGGCCTTTGAAGATGAAGAAAGAAATCACCCCGGGGAAAGTTGTTGGAACCCAGAGGTCTGGAGAGAAGGCAGCAGAGATCACCCTATGCCTTCCCATGTTAAGAAAGAACTTCAGGTGAAAGTTAGCTGCCTTTCCTCTGAAGAACTAATGAAATAAATTCCCTTTTATTAAAAGCCAATCCATCTCTGCTGTGTTTCATTCTGGCAGCTAGCAAACTAGAACAATGCCAGAATCATATGTTAGTTTAAGAAAAACTTGACTATTGTTGGCAAATACAAGACAATAAGATTTAAACAATTGTAAAACTTATATTGTCATTGCCCACACCTAATACTTGGATGAAGCTAGGAAAATTTCTAATCACCCAAAGTATTCAATGTAGCATCTGAGTGCCAAACAAAACATATTATTGATCAACCAATTTTTTTCCTGTGAATAAAATGTTAATATCGCTCTTTGCTCTCCTCCTCACCTCCCTAAAACTAGGATAAACATTAAGAATTCAAATTCCTGAGCCCTACTGAATCATAATCTCTGGAACTAGGTTTAACAAACTTCACATGAGATTGTTTTACACACTAAAATTTGAGACCCACCATTTCATGGTATTCTTTCTATCTGTCAAACTGAGAGATAATTATCTATCACTGTGCCAGGATCTCTGACAACTTGCTTTCTACTGAGAGCCCTAAAATATTCTGGATCCAGGTATTGTGGAGAATGTAGCTTATTGGATTTGGGAAGTCTTCTTTAAGACAAATAATGCAAAATTATAAATAGAAAATGACTTATTGTTCTAGTTTGCTAGCTGCCAGAATGCACTATACCAGAAATGGAATGTCTTTTAAAAAGGGGAATTTAATAAGTTGCAAGGTAGTAGTTTTTAGGCCATGGAAATGTCCCAATTAAAGCAAGTCTATAGAAATGTCCAATCTAAGGCATCCAAGGAAAGATACCTTGATTCAAGAAGGCCTATGAAGTTCAGGATTTCTCTCTTAAGTGAAAAGGCACATGGAGAACACAGTCAGGGTTTCTCTTTCAACTGGAAAGGCATATGGCCAACACAGTGTCATCTGCTAGCTTCCTTCCCAGCTCCCTGAGAGGCATTTTCCTTCTTCATCTTCATCTCCAAAAGTCACTGGCTGGTGGGCTCTCTGCTTCGTGGTTCTATGGCATTCTCTGTTGTGGCTTTCTCAAGGCTCAGTTGTTCTTTTCTGCTCTCTCTGAATCTCCCCCTTTCTCCAAAATGTTTCCTCTTTTATAGGATTCTGGTAAAGTAATCAAGACCCACCTGGAATGGGAGGAGACACGTCTCCAACTAATCCAGTTTAACAACCACTCTTGCTCGAGCCACATCTCCATGGAGATAATCTAATAAAATTTCCAACATTCAATAGTAAATAGGGTTTAAGAGAAATGGTTGCTCCCACAAGGTTGGATTAGGATTGGAACATGGCTTTTCTAGGGTACATACATCCTTTCAAACCAGCACACTTATGAAAGTCAATATTTTTTTTTAGGATGATAAAGGAAATCACACTAAAATACTCGACAATGGATTTCCAGTTTCCTTCCTCCTGAGATCTCTTCAGGTGATTTACCAGAGTGCTTACATTGAAATACTTTCTGATTATAACCTGGCTTCCCATCCTCACCCGAACACTCTATATTTCCCCACAATTCTCAACATTTGCTGTAGTCCATGTGAAAAAGAAGCTCCAAAGCTTCCTGAAAATACTATATAAGCCTTTTTCAATCAGTCCTGGACTAATAATATTGAAGTGGCCTTCCTGTGCCATATTTTGACTGACTTTAACTTGTCTTCTTTTTTCTCTGCCTAAGATTTTACAATGACTTTTTATCTCAAGCATTACTGGAAAGATGAGAGGTTCTCCTTTCTTAGCACAACAAACAAAAGCATGACCATTGACCACAGATTGATCAAAAAGATCTGGGCGTCTAATATCTTTTTTGTCCATTCTAAAAGACCCTCATCCATGGAGAACATCAGATGCTGTGAGTACACCCCAATGGAAGCTTCCTCTTCGGTCTCAGGTAAGGAAGGCTGTCGTCTTTGGTTTCTTAATACCACGGTGTCTACACCAAAATTGTTGGATCACACTTCAGACAAAAATCACAATAGAGTTGTTTAGTGATTGTGCACAAACAGTTGATATGATTTTTCCTGGTTCTAACATCCAGATCATAAAGAATGGTTTCCTATTCTAAGTATACACACTCTGGGTAAATGTTCAGGAATAATAGGAAATAAGGTTGAATAAGTAGAGTGGAACTGAAATATGGAGAGCCTTAAAAGTCTGCCACACAATTTTATAGGTATGCCAAAACTGTTTTTCCTCCTGCCAACTCCATCCTGCCTCTACCTCCAACAAACAGCTTTGGAAACTTAGATTAGCTAAATATTTTCTAACCATCTCATTCATTTTTCATAGGTAGGCATAGCTATCATGCAAGTTATCTCTAATTCCTTCACTTCCTTTTTCCTTTTTAAAAATACAAATAATTCAAGGGTGCATGGGTGGTTCAGTGGTAGAATGCTCACTTGCCATGCGAGAGACCCAGGTTTGAGTCCCAGATCATGCACCCAAAATAAATAAATAAATTAAAATAATTAAAATAATTTGTACTGATGTTAAACTGAAACAGTCCTCTGTATGAAATATACTGCCTTCTTTTAGCCTGAGACCTGGGCATACTCAAGTGTTTATCATAGTTAATTCCAAAAATGTTTGATAATGTCAAGCAATTCCATTTTTTTCATATCCTAGAAATACCAAAAAGATTCTGCAATAGGCTGAAAAATGCCCCTCCCCCCAAAATAGCCATGTCCTAATCCCTGGAACCTATGAATACTACCATTTATGGCAAAAAGGGATCTTCAAAGCTATAATTAAATTAAGGATCTTGAGATGGGGAGATCATCCTGGATTATCCAGATAAGCCCTAAATGGCATCATAAGTGTCCTTATAAGAGGGAGTCAGAGGGACATTTGACACACAGAAGAGGAGAAAGCAGAGTGGCAGAAGCAGATGTGAGAGTAATGTGGCCACAATCCCAAAAATGCCAGCAGCCACCAGAGGTGGAAGAGGTAAAGAGAGGATTCTCCCCTAGAGCCTCTGGAGGGAGCACAGTCTTCCTGACTCCTTGATTTCAGCCCAGTGATACTAATTTCAATTTTTTCACCTCCAGAACTAGGAAAGAATAAATTCCTATTGTTTTAAGCCACCAGTTTTGTGGTCACTTCTTGCAACAACAATGGGAAACAAAGATTCATCTTGTTCACTAAAAATACCTTGCTCACATTAGCACAAAAGAACTATTGCCAACCATTTCATAAGGAATGGCAAAACTTTTAAAAATGCAATTAAAGAAAAGTACTGCTTTCAATGGGAATTTTAAGTCAGGAGTAACATAGGACTACTATAAGTATTAAAATCAAGC
The DNA here is from genome assembly GCA_004026745.1 of Myrmecophaga tridactyla. Taxonomy (NCBI): domain Eukaryota; kingdom Metazoa; phylum Chordata; class Mammalia; order Pilosa; family Myrmecophagidae; genus Myrmecophaga; species Myrmecophaga tridactyla. Next base: position 20,737 of record PVIY010012022.1, on the reverse strand, counting down.
TTCACTAGGAATCAGAAGCAGAATGGTACCCCAAAGAAAGTTGCTCAACTCCTGGGAGGTGATCATTCAGCCCTGGAATATCCTGCCTAATAAGTTTGTTTGTTTATCTGGGGGCTTTGGACCATATTAGAGAATGTATGCTTCCAATGTGATTTATGGTGAGAGCCTTGGACCATGCAACATTAGCTTGACCTCTGAAGGAGATGGAGACTAAAGTCAGCTGCTTGGGCAATCAGCCACATCTATGTGACCAATTACCCAATTAAAACTTTAAATGCTGAGGCTCGGTTGAGCTTCTGTGGTTGGCCATGCTCCATGCATGTTACCCATATCATTGTTAGAAGAATTGATATTCTAGCACAACTCCACTGGGAGAGAACAACAAAATATTTGTACCTCATTTCTCTTGAACTTTTCCCTATTCTGCTGATTTTAATCTACATCTGTTTTCTGTAATAACCATGCATATAATAGCTTTGCTGAGTTTATGAGTCCTTCTAGTGAATCATTGAAACTGAAAGTGGTCTTAGAGATGCCTGGTCATAAGGGACTCAAAATTGTTGTCTGCACAGCTTTTTCCAGCCAACAGCAGAACCAGTCCAAGCCTGAAAACATTCAGACACCTCCTCACCACCTAAATCCTTGGGTCATTAATTTCTTCGTGTGTAATATGAAGGCAGTGAACTCAAGAACTTCAGAGATCTCTTCCAATTTTAAAGTACACCAGAATGACTATGTTTCATTACATGAAGTCATCCAAATACATCCCTGGCTTGGTGTTTTGCTACTTGACTACTGACGGTAGAATTCAGCCCACAGCAGATAGAGGTTCTACCTCTCTGTTTAACTCAGCAGCACCATGGGTAGGAGCATCTGTTGCCTTTGTTTTCGCAGACTTGCTCAGGGGCCTTTTATGAACCTCTGATCTACTATTGTGGGTACCAGTGTTTCCACTTTGAGGCAGGATCATAGTACCACAGCCTCTGCCTGAAGCCAGGAAAATCTAGAAGGATATAAAATTTTAAAAAATAATCCTCATCAGTATGCAAGCCTTTTGACTGCATTATACTTGTGCACATCGATCTGCAACTAAAATTGTTCTGAGCTTCCCCTTCACTACTGGAGAAGAGAATTTCTACAGATAGATTTGCTTCCTGAAGGAGTCCTTTACCATGGGTTTTATTACTACCATCCCAGTCCTTTATTATTAGAGGCTATTTAAATTTAGATCTTCCAAAAAGCAAAACATGCTTACATCAATTTAAAAGTCTTCTTATTTTAAGGTGTGTTTTGCTGAAGACTTCAAAGTCAGAAAAAACAGAAGGAGCTGACCAGGAGATGGTGAGGTCAAAATAATTATTAGAGCTGGAATTCATTCATTAACTCTATGTCTTAAGCAAATCACATACCTCCCTAGATTTGCTTCATTCCGTGTTATTTGTATGTGAAATGGCAATGCCTATTTTGCATTATTCTTGAAAGGCACACAAAACTGGAAAACAATAAGAAAGCCTCAATATTGCATGTTTATTTGGCCATATGGCTGATTTTACACAGTTTTCTTTTTCTTGTTCTTTTTCTAGAATAACTGTTTTAGCCATGTACTTTGTGGATTTTAGCAGGTTTCTTCTGGACACTCAAAATTGTTCCCTTGAACGAGAACACTGTAAGTCTTACTTCCTAATGGAGTACATGAGCTACACACACCAGCACATACCTGCATGTAAAAAATATGCTCTCAAGAAGCATTAAAGTGTTGACACAAATTAAATGGATTTATCTAAAACCATCAAAGTTTTTGTTTACTAAGGATGATGGCAATTTGCCATTCAAATGAGAAGTTTGGGGTGGGGGCAATGCTTTGATAATTGCATATTCTGCAGTTTCCACAGTGTCTTAATGGAACAGCTTGCTAAAAAGGTGTATTTTTGCTGCTATTAGCATAGACTCACACAGATCTTCCAAATTAGTGAAGCTCTGTGATTTATGTGCCTGTATTAGCTGCAATCCTCCATTAAGTGCACTTGGCCTCCCCAGAATAACCCAGCTCTAGACATAGGCACTCTAATCAAAGCCCTATCAGAGGCCATCTGAGATGGCCCTACGTCAATCACTTTGACCCATCAGCTCTTATTGATATGATGTTTTAAAAGCTGACTGCAATTTTTCATAATGTATCTAAAATGCTGAAGATCTCAATAGGTGTTTCCGAACACATACTCTTCCCCAAATCCACTGGAAACTTTCTATACTGTTATTTAATTTAGAAAAAAAATCAATATGAATTAGGCCCATTTTGTAATTACACCCAAGACAACTACAATATTAAAGGGACCTACGTATGAATGTACAGCAGTGCTATGATCTCACTATGATCTGAGTCCTGCATTAATATTGTAGGACCTATATGTAAGAGAGTACACATAGCTAGAGGAGCATCTAATAGGATAGTTTTAACTCAACACGTGGACACAAGAAAAGCCTCCACAGTACACGGGTCATCAGAATCTGTTTTGGAGATTATTTTTCTTTTTGAAGGTGTGAGTTTTATCAATGTATCAGCAAACTTGTTTGGTGAGCACATAATATATACATGTCATTGAGCTAGCCACTTGAGATAGAGCTGTATAGACCTCACAGAACTTCATATTTTGTTATAAAAATGCTATTTTCCTTTTTTTTAAGATACCTACAGGGTGGGCCACAGTGGCTCAGTGGGCAGAGTTCTCACCTGCCATGCCAGATACCCGGGTTCGATTCCCGGTGCCTGCCTATGCAAAAAAAAAAATATATATATATATACTTACAATGAGGAAGACCTAATGCTATACTGGAAACAAGTCCCTAAACATTGATGAACACATTACCCTTTCTCAGTTCTTCATTGAGGAGTTCAATGCATCTAGTGTATTTGCTTTCTATAGCAGCACAGGTACAGCATTTTACTTGATCTATCCATCAACATTTATTCAGTATCTACAGTATGCAAAGTACCACAGCATGTGAAGAGACCTGAATCCAAGCAAGTGCCCCATTTGGCCAGTGGCATCATGCTTCTCCTTTAACAGGCAACCTCCTCCACCTCTCCAGTATATCACTTCTCTCTTCCTTATGCAACTGCCTCTACCTATAGCCCTTGCTGCCCCTCTAGACCTCTCAGTCTCCTCTCAATACATTAAACAGAGTGATTATCTGAAAACATAAAGACCACAATTCTCGTCTGCTCAAAACCCTCTAGTGTTTTCCCATCACACTTAAAATAAAATCCAAGCTTCTGAACATGGTTTACAAGGCCCTACATGATTTAGACCCTGCCTAATGCTCTGACTTCACCCACCATCACTGCCCCCTCCACATCATCCTCTTCCCCCATACTGACCTTCTGGCTTGTCCTCAGATACATCTCGTTCTGCAGGGCTTCAGCTTTGGCTTTTTCTTCCATAAGCTCAGAAAGCTTTTCCAAGATCTTCTCATGGCCAACTCCCTCATCGATCTGAGGCTTTGTTCAAACACTTCCTCAAAGAAGAATTTTCTACCCATCCTGACTAAGACAGGCCTCCATCACCATTCCCTGTCCTCATTTGTCATCACAGCACTTTCCACTACCTGAAATATCTATTTATTTGATTACATTATTGCCTAAATGCATCAATAAAAAGAAAGCATGGAATCTATCTGTCTTGTTAAACACTCCCCCAGCACCTGGAATATAACAGTGCATGATAAACACTGAATAAGTATCAGCTGAATGAATCAATCCATACTATGCATCATCTCAAACAGAAAATCCATTCAAAATATACCATGACAGATAGAATGGTTTGGCAGCATTTGACGTGGTCTTAAGTTGTACTAGATCTCTGTGAACTAAAGTTAGAAGTAGCTTCCATCTTTCCCCCACCACTACTCTCCATCCTCCACCATCATTCTGCTGCTGATTATTAGCATTCTGCATGGTTTCAGGGAGAACCCATGTAAAATACCATTTCAGGAAAGTGAAGCCATGCTCAGACCTGTAAGTGTTCCCACAGGTGGCCCTGAGTTTCAGAACTGCCCTGGCCAGAATCCTTGTATCTGTTCTGCTTTGATACCAGTGACTTTTCTTCCCACCACTGCACAGAAGATGTTCTACTCTGCTCTTAGAACTTGAAGAGGAGTTATCACATTGTTATCTAGAGACTGCATCTTCAAGAGAGAGATCAAAATTTATGTCAAAGAGAAGTTAAATGGCTTTCTGGGACCAACAGCTATTTAACTATTTAGATCTATCAGAAATGCTCTATTTCATCCCATTATTTGTCTACATTAATGAGATTCAGGCAATGCCGCTACTAATTTTAATAATGTTTATTGCCTTTTCTGATTACATAAGTAACATATTCATTTGTCTTATTCACTGATATAATCCTAGGCTTTAGGAGATGTTCAATAGGTAATTGTTAATGAATAAATAAATAGTAGATAATTTAAAAGGATTCAGAATAGTTTAAGGAAAAAAGTCTTTGTAATCCAACCTCATAGAGATAAACTCTTATTATTTTGATATATTTGTATGCTCCTCTTCCTTCTCCTTCTTTGTCCCTTTATCATTCTCCATATAAATAAGTATAAATCTGTTTTTATCAGGATTTCTAATGCTCTTAGTCCTACAAAGGATACAATTAACTTTTAAATAAAGGAATGCATGCATTGGACAATGACTTATTGAAATGTAACTTATAGGGTTTTTTTTTTCATTTTACCAATTCTATGATGAAATAACTTTGGCACATGATAAATTTTGAATAGGAATTTGGAATTTTTCATATTAAAATGTGATACACATGAAGCATAGAAATCCAAGAGTATTGTTTCCTGTACAGAAAATATACAATATGTATATTATAAGTGATGACATTTCTTCAGATTTTGAAGCTCAAGCATCCATTAACATATGTCCAGCTTTTCTGTTAAAAGAATAGGCAAAATTTCATTTCCAAATTTTAACTTCACCAGTAACTCATTCCATTGGTTATAGTTTCTTTATTTAGGCTTGTCAGTCATTTTGGGGCAGGAAATTTGAACACTGAGTGAATATTTAATGATAAAGAATTATTGTAGATGTTATTAGATATATAACATTTTTTAATTTAATTTTATTTTTTTACTAGAGATGTTATAGATTTACAGAACAAACATGCATAAAATACAAGATTCCCGTATCCCACCTATGGCAGCCAAGGCCCAGGCTCCTTCCTAACTGGAAATGAGCCATTTCCCATGACCCAAGCAAGCAACAGCCTACTTGACCAATACAGAGGCCAAGAAAGAAAGCAACCTCCCTGGGAGGAAAAGAATGTAATCACAGATGTAAAGGAACAACACTGATTGTGTCTTAGTCTTAAACATTAATCCAAGTAAAACGTCACTTTTTAAGCCCCTTTAATGATTACACTAGTGACCAAATGTCCTCATACTGTATGGGACATCTTTGCTCTAAAATCATATACCTATTGCCCCTTGCACTCCTGCCTCTCTGCGGAGTGCTACCCCTCTGGACTGCTACCACAAGAGACTCTCTCCTATTTGTAAATCGTAATAAATCTATGTCTGCTTCTGTGCCTGCTGTGTGTTTTTGGTCTCGTGGCAGCACAGGCTCGTGTGCTTCACAAACTGGGTCTGGGCCCAAACACCATCCTATTATTAACACCTTGCATGGGTGTGGTACATTTGTGACAATTGATGAAAGCACATTTTTATAATTGTGCTATTAACTATAGTCAATGACTTAATTTAGGATTCACTTTGTAGTGAATTCCATGGCTATTTTTAATTTTTATTTTTATTCTATTACCATAAAGCAACCTAATATTCCCCCTTTTTACCACATTCAGATATACATTTTAGTGCTACTGATTTCATTCACAATATCATGCTACCGATTACCACCATCCATTGCCAAGCCATTTCCATCATTCCAAGTAAGAACTCCGTACAATTTAAGCCTAGTCTTTTTGAGCCCTACCAGCCAGGTCCAATACCAGTTCATTTTTATCTTCTCCTAGTCATGTTTTTTAAGTCTGTCTAAAGCCAGGCCAAATACTTGTATTGAAAAACTTACTGCTCAGAAAGATGCTTTTACGTATTTTAAAAGGAACTACAAATTCTTAACATTCGAGTGTCATTACATTCTTAAAAAAGAGAATGTTGATTTCTAAGAAAAATGAAAAATAATAGAATTGGGTTCAAGTATACATGTTTTATGTAGCATGAGATGGAGATCCCATAATAAATTAAAATTTTAAAAGGCCAAATTATAGAAGAATGCATAATATAATCCCTTTCTTATTATTCAAAAAGGATTTATTCACATGTATATATTCTTTTAAAGTCTAGAAAGATTAACTGTGGTTACCTCTGAGATAATATATATAGATAGATTAGGAAACTTTAAATTTAATTTTAACACTTTGTTTTTAATTTGTTACAGTATACAATTTTCAATTTTTTAATAAGAAAGATTAAATGGGGGTCTGAGACTAGAAAAATATATGAATAATGCATGTTGGAAGCTTTATTCAAATATCAAAGCAATAATCCTATTTGGGTACATTCAACTATTCATTAGGTTTCAGAAAGATCAGCATTTAGATATTTATCTTACCTCATAAATATGTCATAATTCCACTTTCACACCATCCAAGAATTAACTAGAGTCTCCTGAGACCAAACTCAAGTGTTTTTCATTAAAAATAATTTTTGTTATTTTTCTTCATTGCTGTCATTTCAACTACCTCTTTAAAGGCCACATTCAATTTGACTATAGAGAGTATATAACTCACTCCAAATCACTATAAAAATGTTCACAATGTTTTAGACCTTAGTTTCGTTTTATAGTTTAATCAAAGTGTTCTCATTTTTTCCTTAATATTCACCATCTCCATTGCTGTAGTTCAAAAATCACAACTATCTGGCAATGTTAGCAAGTAGGTGAGAAATTCTGCATCTCATCACTTCCAATACCCCTCAATTATGCACTGCAGGTTTACAAAGAAAAAATAAATGACTTCTGCCCCTAAGGGATACATCACACAATTATTTTTTTTTTATTTTCCAGAGCAATGAGAATGAACAATAATTCTTTATCACAGCATAAGGTAGTGGTTAAAAGTACAGACTGTGGAGGGAGACCACCTGAGTTCAAATCTTGACTCTGTCACTTACTAGCAATGTGATCTTGGACAAGTTCCTTAATCTCTCTAAGCCTCAGTTTCCTCTTCTTTAAATGGATTTCATAATACAATACTTTCTACCTCACAGGGTAGATATGAGGTAATGTGAGATGAATGTATACATGAGTTAATACAGTTAAACAGCATAAAATGCTCTGCATATAGTAAACTCCCAAAAAATATGACTGGCATCACCATTTTCATCACCATCATCATCATCATCTAGATTCTATCAACACAGACAAGATTTACAATCAACAGGTCATTTAAGGGGAGTTTCCAGGTGTAAAAACCTTGAATTTTGCCTTGGGACTGACGCTCCAGCTGTTATCCCTCTCCTCCATTTTCTGCCTGCCAGCTCTTCAGCTCTTGTCTCTTTCATAAATTCCTTATTACCACTGTGACTACCTGGAAAAAGCAGAATGGAATCCCCACCAAAAATTTAGTTCAGATGTTAAAATTGATGAGCCACAACAAGCAACAAGAGGGTATAAAGAGCTTGTGTGGTTTGAACTTTCCACTGGCACTAAAAAGCTTTCCACTTGGTGCTTTCTTATCAGTTTGCTCAGATGTGGGGCAAAAGGGCCAAGTTGAGTGGTGGGTCTTTGAAAGCTGTCAACAGACATCGATAGAATCAGAATCTTTATTACACTACCCAAACCAAGGGCTCCACATCTTTCTAAGGCAGTTCAACCTTTCCTGTAGGTAAAGGGAGCTCCTCCTGGCCTGTAGCTCCAGGCACAAGACTGCAAGTTAGTCTACCCTTCTCAGAAGAACCACATAAAGCAGCATTTCTCCTACTTGGTGGCCAGAGGAAAATAATTATTCTTCAGGAAATTACTAGTAAAGAAAGACGGCTGTTAACCGATTTTGTTTCAAGATATAATAATGAACAGAAAATCATATACATTAACAGTATCTTTCTTTTTGAACTACTTTCAGAGCTTTTTCTCATCTCTTTTTAACCTCAAAATAATAATATGACACTATAAGTTCAGAGATGCTATTATCCTCAATCTAAATACAACTCTCAATTGCAAACAATGATAAAGAAGGGCTCTGCCATGGCAAATACAAAACAGCAAGTAATTTAAAATAATGTCTATTTTGACTTTAGAATGCATTATGTGAAATAACTTTTCTTACCCTTGGTAATGAAATTATTTGGTATTTGCGTGGGTTTGAAAGGATGTATGTCCCCTAGAAAAGCCATGTTTTAATCTAAATCCCACTTCAAAAAAGCAGAATAATCCTTATTCAATACTGTATGTTTGAAACTGTAACCAGAACATCTCCCTGGAGATGTAATTTAGTCAAGAGTGGTTGTTAAACTGGTTTAGGTGACGACATGTCTCCACGCATTTGGGTGGGTCTTGATAAGTTTCTGGAGTCCTATAAAAGAAGAAACATTTTGGAGAATGAAGGAGATTCAGGGAGAGCAGGGAATGCTGCAGCACCACAAAGCAGAGAGTCCACAAGCCAGCAGCCTTTGGAGATGAAGAAGGAAAATGCCTCCCAGGGAGCTTCATAAAACCGGAAGCCAGGAGAGAAAGCTAGCAGATGACACTGTGTTCACCATGTGCCCTTCCAGCTGAGAGAGAAGCCCTGACTGTGTTCGCCATGTGCCTTCTTGCTTGAGAGAGAAACCACGCCTTCTTGAACCAAGGTATCATTCCCAGGATGGATGCCTTAGATTGGACATTTCTATAGACTTGTTTTAATTGGGACATTTTCTCAGCCTTAGAACTGTAAACAAGCAACTTATTAAATTCCCCATTTTAAAAGCCATTCTGTTTCTGGTATATTGCATTCTGGCAGCTAGCAAACTAGAACAGTATTCCTAGAGAATATGGCAACTAATGGTGGGAGAGAACCTCAGAAACAAATAGGGAAACGTTTCATAATCAGCTACTCACTTGAGAATAGGATACTAAGACTAGTGTCTCTCAACTGAATCTGGATTTTGCAGGTGTATATCTTAGACGGAATGCCTAAATGTTTACCACATATATCTGAGAGGAATGTAATCTTGGGTTTCTAAAGAAATTATTACTGAGACTAGTACAGGGGTTCTCTAGTTTTGTAACACCTATGATTTTGTTTTGTATTTTTAACCTACAGTTACTGTCTTTTGAATAATTTTGTCTCTTAAGTAAACACAGTTTTCAAAGAAAAATTAATCTTCCCACTTATTCATTAGGGATATGTTTTCAGTTTTATTCATTTCATTATTCATTGCCTTGTTTCAGTATAGATTTAATAAGATTGGCATCATGGTTAATGGGAAAATGCAAGATAAAATGAATTAGATTGTGTGATAAAGAAAAATGAAAAACATTTTTTTAATATTTTTATTGTGAAATATAACATGTATACAAAAAAAGCAATACATTAAAAGCACATTATAACAAGTAGTTATAGAACAAATTTCAGAGTTTTGTATGGGTTACAGTTCCACAATTTTAGATTTTTCCTTCTATCCATTCCAAGACGCTGGAGACTAAAAGAAATATCGATACACTATCTCAGCATCATACTCATTTGTTAAATCCTGTATTTTCTGTTATAACTCCCCATTCTCCTTTGATCTTTCTCCCAATTTGGGGGATTATTTGGACTAAGCCGATTCTAATTTTTCATGTTGGAAAGGGCTGTCAATAATATGGGATGGGGGATGGAACTAGTTGATATTCTTAGGGGCTGGATCATTGGGGTTTTAGGACTAATTTGGCCTGGGAACCAATCTGGAGATTGTAGGTATCCTGAAAGCAATCATAGTGCATGGAACCTTTGTAGAATCTCATTCAGCACCTTCAGCATTCTCTAGGGTTGGCAAGAATGGTTTTGGTTGGGGATTGGCAAACCATGGTAGATAGCAATGTCTAGCTGAAGCTTCCATAAGAGTAGCCTCCAGAATAGCCTCTAAACTCTATTTGAACTCTCTTAGCCACTTATACCTTATTTTATTATGTTTCTTTTCCCCCTCTTGGCCTGGAAGACATTGTCAATCCTACAGTGCCAGGGCCAGGTTCATCCCTGGGAGTCATGTCCCAAATTGCCAGGGAGACTTTCACTCCTGGATGTCATGTCCCACATAGAGGGCAGGGTAATGATTTTATCTACAGAATTGCACTGAGAGAGAGAAAGGCCACATCTGAGACAACAAAAGAGGTTTTCTGGAAGTAGCCCTTAGTTATAAATATAGGTAAGCTTAGCTTCTCTGCTATGGAAATAAGTTTCACAAGAGGAATCCTCAAGATCAAGGACTTGGCCTATTGACTTGGGAGTTCCTAATGTTTGAGAGGGTATCTGGCATTTCCCCAGTGGTTAAGCTTAATAGTTCTGTATTTTTTCTCCTGTCCCTCAAGGGACTTTGCCAATACTTTTAATTATCTACCCAACATACTCTGGGATGTATCTGGGAATTTCATTAAGCTATACCGAATTACAAGCCCTCATTCCCATTCTGGGCTCCATGTGTTTAAATTGTTTAAATGAGCTACCCAGACAGGATGAATTACATTATGTGCTACAAAAAATTTAGGTTTGGGACAAAATAACTCTTCCATTGGTATCATACAATAGGTGAAGTTCTGAAACACAATGTCCTCCCTCCCCCTGTATTCTGATTTACCTTAGACCTAACACGATCAGCTTCATTCTTATATCTAATTGAACCCTGATCTCTTCTTCTTCGGTTAGTTCATCAGTTTTTGCATGTAGCGATGCTGACTTTCAGAGCTGCATAATTCCAAATCTGAGTCTTAGTGTTCTCATAGGTAGTCAAAGTTCCAGGGAGATACCAGGGTATACTTATATAGCACAGCATCTTAAAATAGAAATAACATTTACAGCTCCAGACTAAATGTGACTGCTGTAAGAGCTTACAGTCTAGACCTCAATTATCTTATAAATATTTTCTAAAAGAGACCATAAAATATTTGGTCTCTTGTTTCTGGCTTATTTTGCACCATGTAATGTCCCCAAGGTTCATTTACCTCATTGCATGCCTCACGACTTTGTTCATTTCTGTAGTTGTACAATATTCAATTATGTATACATCACAATTTACCATTCTATTTCTCAGTCAATGTATCCATCAGCCACATCTATCCACACTGGGCATCATGGATAATGTCCAAAGTCATCAATCCATGTCTCACATTATCCTCACTTAGTTGCATAATCATCAATACTCTCAATTTAAAAAAATTTTTTTGCTCCAAAGAGAAAACTAGTCAATAAATACACCCTCATCAAATAGAAAATCCAAACTTAACTCTTCTCCTCCCCCTGCAATTATTTACTCCTGGTATTACTTGTGGTACTTTTGAAGTGTTCCTGTTAAATATAGATCATAGAATGCAATTGTAGTTTTCTCCCTATACCCCTCTATTATTGTCTCTGTACAAGATTCATACCTTTGAAGTAGTTCATGCAAGAACTTATATTTGTAATGCTAATCGGTGGGATACATGACTCCATACAACCCCTTTCAATCATGTTCACCTTCAAAACAGCAGTATTACTTATAAATCCACTAAAGAACTGCCTTCACTTCTATCCATTCCCCTACATTTAAGTTCAACCTCAATAGCTAATCATTCGCCGATCTTTAACTTCTGTGTATCTCTAGGTTCCCTATATTCTACATTATAAGCCTCTGAGTTTACCTCTACCAAGGTTGTAATAGAGAAATCATGCAGTATCTAGCCTTTTGTGTCTGGCTTATTTCACTCAACATAATGCTAAGGTTCATCCGCATTGGCATATGCTTCAGGACCTCATTTCATCTCACTGCTGCATAATATTCCATCATATGTGTATACTACATTTTGTTTATCAATGCATCTATTGATGGACACTTGGATTGTTTCCATTTTTTTTGGCAATTATGAATAAGGCTTCTATGAACATCAATGTGAAAATGTCTGTTCGTGTCACTGCTTTCAGCTCTTCTGGTTATATACCAAGCAGTGGTATTGCCAGGTCATAAGACAACTCAATATCTAGTTTGTTAAGAAATTGCCAAACTGTCTTCCATAGTGGCTGCACCATTATACATTCCCACCAGTAGTACATAAATATTCCAATTCTCCACATTCTCTCCAACATTTGCAGTTTCCTGTTTGTTTAATAGCAGCTATTCCTATAAGTGTGAGGTGATATCTCATTGTCTTCTTGATCTTCGTTTACCTTATAGCTAATGAAAATGAGTTTCTTCGTGTACTTTTTAGCCATCTGTTTTTGCTCTTCAGAAAAATGTCTGTTCATATCTTTAGCCCATTTTATAATTGAATTGTTTGTTGTTTTGTTGTAGAGTTGTATGATTTATATATACAGTATATAAAATCTTTGTCTGGTGTGTGATTTCCTAATATTTTCTCCCACTGAGTTGACTGCATCTTCATCTTTTTGAAAAAGTCCTTTGAGGCACAGAAACATTTGATTTTGAGGAGTTCCCAGTTATCTATTTTTCCTTTCATTGTTTGTGCTTTGGGTGTAAAATTTAGGAAGCTACATCCTCTTACTAGGTCTTGAAGATGTTTCCCTGCATTTTCTTCTAGGAATTTTACGGTACTGGCTCATGTATTTAGACCGTTGTTCCACTTTGAGTTAATTTTTACGTAGGGTGTAACGTAAGGGTCCTATTTCATTCTTCTGGCTATTGATATCCAGTTCTCCCAGTCCCATTTATTGAAAAGTCTATTCTATCTTAGTTCAGTGGATTTGGGGACCTTGATGAAGACCAATTGACCATAGATTTAGTGGTCTATCTACACACTGTCAATTCTATTCCATTGGTCAATCTTCTGTCTTTGTGTCAGTACCATTCTGTTTTGACCATTGTGGCTCTGTAATAAGCTTTAAAATCAGGAAGTGTTAGTCCTCCCACTTTGCTCTTCTTTTTAAAGATATTATTAGCTATTTGAGGTCTTTTTCCCTTTCAAATGAATTTGATAACTAGCTTTTCCAATTCTTCAAAGTAAGTTATTGGAATTTTTCTTGGTACTGTATTGAATCTCTAGATCAATTTGGGTAGAACTGACATCGTAACTATATTTAAACTTCCCATCCATAAGCAGGAAAGTCTTTCCAACTATTTAGATTTTCTTTGATTTCTTTTAGCAATGTTTTGTAGTTTTCTATGCACAGTTCCTTTACATCCCTGGTTAAGTTTATTTCTAGATACTTGATTCTTTTAGTTGCTATTTTGAATGGAATTTTTTCCTTAATTGTTTCATCAGTTAGGTCATTGCTTATGTATAGAAACATTACTGATTTGTGCACTTTAATCTTATATCCTGCCACTTTGCTGAATGTGTTTCTTAGCTTGAGAATCTTTGTCATAGATTTGCTAAGTATAGTGTCATGTCATCTGCAAATAACGAAAGTTTTACTTCTTAATTTCCAATCTGGATGCCTTTTATTTCTTTTTCCTGCCTGACTACTCTACCTAGAACTTCCAATACAATGTTGAATATTTGTGGTGACAGAGGGCATACTTGTCTCATTCCTGATCTTAAGGGGAAGGCTTTCATTTTCTCACCATTGAATATGATGCTGGCTATGGGTTTTTCATATATGTCCTTTATCATCTTGAGGAAGTTTAATTTGATTCCTATCTTTTGAAGTGTTTTCATTAGAAAAGGTGCTGAATTTTGTTGGGTCATCAATCGAGATGATCATATGATCTTTCCCTTTCAATTTGTTAATGTGCTGTATTACATTGGTTTTCTTGTGTTGAACCACCCTTGCGTTCCTGTTTTAAACCCCACCCCCACCGCCTTGGTCATGATGTGTAATTCTTTTAATGTGTCATTGGATTCAATTTGATAGTATTTTGTTGAGAATTTTGAAATCTATAGTCTTTAGGGCAATTGGCCCATAGTTTTTCCTTCTTGTAGCATCTTTACCCAGTTTTGGATTAGACTGATGACAGCTTTATAAAATAAGTTAGATAGTGTTCCTTTTTCCTCAAGTTTTTTGGAAGAGTTTGAGCAGGATTGGTATTAGTTCTTTTGGGAATGTTTGAAAAGATTCCCTGTGAAGCCATCTGGCCCTGGGCTTTTCTTTGTAGGAAGATTTTTGATGACTGATTAAATTGCTTTACTTGTGACTCATTTGTTGGGATCTTCTATTTCTTCTGAAGTCAGTGTAGGTTGTTTGTGTGTTTCTAGGAATTTATCAAATTCATTTCAGTTGTCTAATTTGTTGGCATATAGTTGTTCATAATATCCTTTTATGATTTTTTTTTATTTCTTCAGGGTCCTTGATAACAACACCCCTCTTGTTTCGGATTTTTTCTCATTTGCATACTCTATTTTTCTTTATCAGCCTAGCTAGGGGTCCTTCAATATTATTGATTTTCTCAAAGAACCAATTTTTGGTTTTTTTGATTCTTTCTATTGTTTCTGTCGTTGTTGTTGTTCTCCAATTCATTTATATCTGCTTTAATCTTTGTCATTTCTCTTCTGTTTGCTTTGGGGTTAGTTTGCTGTTCTTTCTCTACATTCTCCAAGTGAGCAGTTAAGTCCTTGAGTTTTACAGTTTCTTCTTTTTTAATAAGGCACTTAGAACAATAAATTTTCCTCTTGGCACTGCTTTTACCACATCCCATAAGTTCTAATATGTTGTATTCTCATTTTCATTTGCCTCCAGATGTTTACTGATTTCTCTAGCAATTTCTTCTCTCACCCACTGATTGTTTAAGAGTGTGTTATTTAATCTCCATATATTTGTGAAAATTCTGGTGATTTGGTGGTTATTGATTTCCAGCCTCATTCTGTTGTGATCAGATAAAGTGTTTTGAATAATTTTACTCTTTTAAAATTTATAAAGGCCTGTCTTGTGCTCCAGCATGTAATCTATCCTGGAGAACATTCCATAATTATTTGGAAGAATGTATAGATTCTGCTGTTTAGGGATGTAAGATATATATATGTCTGTTAGATCTAATTCATTTCTCAAAATGTTTAAGTTTTCTATTTCCTTATTGATTCTGTCTCTGGTTGTTCTGTCTATAGAAGAGTGTGATGTATTGAACTCTCCCACTATTATTGCTGAAACATCATTTGCTCCCTTCAGTTTGCCAATGTTTGCCTCATGTACTTTTGTACTCCTTGATTGGGAGCATAAACATTTGTGATTGCTATTTCTTCTTGGTGAATTGTCCCTTTTATTAATATGTAGTGTCCTTCCTTGTCTCTTATGATGTCTTTACATTTAAAATCTATTTTGTCTGATATTAGTATAGCTCCTCCTGCTTTCTTTTGGTTACAGCTTGCATGGAACACCTTTTTCCATACTTTCACTTTCCATCTATTTGTACCTTAGGCCTAAGACAAGTCTCTTGTAAGCAGCATATAGATGGATCATATTTCTTAATCCATTCTGCCAATCTGTATCTTTTAATTGGTGTGTTTTGTCCACTAATATTCAAAGTTATTACTGTAAAGGCATTTCTTGTATCTACCATCTTATCCTTTAGTTTTTATTTATTATATATATGAATTCTTTTCCTTCTTTCTCTTTTTGTCCTTTAAGTTACCCTTACTGGTGCTTTTCAATTCTGTGCCCTGCTCCAGACCTCTCTCTCCTGTCTCTTTTTCAGCAAACAAAATTCTGTTTAGTATTTCTTATAGGGCAGTCTCGTGTTGAGAAATTCTCTCAGCCTTTGTCTGTCTGAAAATTTTAGTCTCTCCCTCACTTTTTATGGACAACTTGGCTGGATAAAGAATTCTTGGATGAAGTCTTTCAGGGTCTTAAATATATCATACCACTGTCTTCTCACATCCATAGTGCCTGTTGAGTTGTCTGAACTTAGTTTTATCAGATTCCCTTGTATATAGTGAATCACTTTCTCTTGCTGCTTTCAAGTTCTCTTCAACATTTGACAGTTTGATTAGTTTGTGTCTTGTAGTAGGTCTATTTAGATTTATGTTATTTGGAGTTCATTAGGCTCCTTTGATTTGCATAGTTGTGTCTTTTATAAGTTTTCCCCAATTATCTCCTCAAATAATCTTCCTAGACCTTTACTCTTTTCTTTCATTCTGAGACACTGATGATTCTTATATTTGTGTGCTTCATGTTGCCCAATATTTTACTGATATCCAATTCAAATGTTTCTGTCTTTTAGGCCATTAGTTATTTTGCATATTCAAATTCAGTGGTCCTTTCCTCTAGTTCACTTATTCTTTCTTCTGCCTCTTCAAATCTGCTGTTGTGTTTCTCTGGTATCTTTTTAACTCGGTCTATAGTATCTTTAATCTCTGTGATATCTGCTATTTTTCTACTTATTCTTTCAAATTCTTCTTTATTCTCTTCTAGTATCTTCTTGATATCCTTTATGTCATTAGCCAACCCATTGAATTTATTTAGGAGATTTGTATGAACATTGTTGGTTAGTTGTTCCAAAATATGTGTCCCCTCTGGTGTCTTAATTTGGTCATTTGGCTGGGAAATATCTACCTGCATCTTCACATACTTTATGATTTTCTGTTGGCTTTGAGACATATGATTGCCTTGATAGGGTTAATTTGAAAGTTGCCTACCTTCAGTTATATAAAGTTTTGTATTTGCTTGGGTTTGCATTGAAGGCCTCCTTGCAGTTGTTTTGTCAGTAGTTCCCATTAAACTAAGGTTCAAACCTCATACATGAGCTGCAGCTCTACTTGAGGAGCTGTTTGAAGCTAGACAGATAGACAGTTTGCCACACTGCACTTCCTATTTCTTTCCAGAAGATGGTGCTCTTGGGCCTCCTTTTCCCCTCAGGTCAGCCTCTCCCCAACTGCAACAGTCATGTGAGCTGGATGGAGACCCAGTGCAACGCTAGCCAAGTCCACTTGTCATAGTGCAAACCCAGGGTTGGGGGGTGGGCAGTGTACACCCCAGTTGAGATTCTGCTTGTGGGGCTGATGGTAGCCCCAGGCTCTCACTTGGAATAACCTTGGGCTGTGGGATTGGGTATGTCAGCTGCTCCTGTCTACAGCCAGCCCCAAAATGTCTGCCAGCTAGGCGTGCAGAGTGCATGGGCACATGGTGTGGCATAGGACATGGAGGCATGGGGCATGGTGGGGCATGGGTCACAGATAATATGCATGGGACAAGGGGCAAGGGGTGGGGCACAGTGTGGGATGTGGGGGATCGTAGCATCAGGTTGTAGTTTGGTTTACTTCCTTGTCCCTACCTCCCTATCTGTGCACTCCTGAGGGTCTGGGCCTCTATATGGAAAGGGAAGCAGTAGGTGCTGTGCATGAGCTGGATATTCTCTGTGAGCTCAGGATGCAAGTTTATTGGTTTCTGGGTTCCCCAAGTGAGTGCCATACTTCAAAGCTGAGGGGAGCTGATATCCCAAGCTAGCTGTGGGGACAGGTGTTTTCCTGGGCATAGTTTCTTGTCCTTATTATAGTCCCAACCGAACCTACTCACCCCAATCTCTGCATCCCTGTTCCTCAGCTTTTTCATCCAGGACCTCCCTATATAGTATAGAAGACCATCTCAGGTCAATTGTACCCTGGAACTGCTGTCCTGGTCATTTTTCTGTCAATTCTGTAGTTATTCCTTGGAGCAGAGGTGTGGTAGTTAGATTCAGTTGTCAACTTGGCCAGGTGAAGGTGCCTAGTTATATTGCTCTGGACATGAGCCAATGGCATGTCAACCTCATCTGTTGCTGGTTACATCTGTAGTCAGCCAGGAGGTGTGCCTGCTGCAATGAACGATGTTTGTCTTAATTGGCTGGTGCTTAATGAGAGACTCAATGTAGCACAGCACAAGCAGCTCTGCATACCTCATCTCAGCACTCGCAGCTCAGCCCAGGCCTTTGGAGATGCAGAAAGGAATCACCCCGGGGAAAGTTGATGGAACCCAGAGGCCTGGAGAGAAGGCCAGCAGAGATCACCCTGTGCCTTCCCACGTAAGAAAGAACCTCAGTTGAAAGTTAGCTGCCTTTCCTCTGAAGAACTAGCAAAATAAATCCCCTTTTATTAAAAGCCAATCCATCTCTGGTGTGTTGCATTCCAGCAGCTATCAAACTAGAACAAGGAGTGAAGACAGCCTATCCTATTCTGAAAGTTGAAAAATAGTAACTTATTAAATGTAATCTGATATGAGATTATTTTAGATGGCATCTAATGTAAGTCTATAGATGGTCAAAAAGTTTGGGTTTAAACTCCTTGCAGCCAATGTGAAAAGGGAAATCTGAACAAAATATGTGTGTGGATGTGACAACAATTGGTACTTTTGATCAACATGACTTAATCTATATCACCAACATGAGTTTATCTAATTCCAACAAGAGAAACACCATTTAGTTCATTTTTGCAGATTTATCGTAGACAGATGATGGTGCCATAAGACTTTTGATATACTTAAAATAGTGTCTGATTCTCTTTCCCCCTCTTTGAATCACTGGACTGTCTGGGATTCCAATGACCTACTATCTACTGTGGATTCTTGCCTTCAGAAAAAATGCTGCACTTGATTTATCATTGCTAATAAATAGTTTGTTGGTTATTGCAAGTAGTCATGGATCATATATTGAAGACTTGTCCACTTGCAGAAACACTGCAAAGACAATATATTGCTGAGAAAGGTCTTTAAAAGTCATTCTGCAAAATATATTTACCAATCATCCCTAAATAGCAGTCATGGAATTTCAGGAGGAACTTTGAGTTACATATTTAAGCAGATTGCAATTCAGTTCAACAAACATTTATGAAGTGCTAGGTACAGGGCCAGAACTAGTGCTGGATAAACAAAGATAAGTATGTTAAGTTCCATGTGCCCTAAGATCTCAGAGACTAAAGAAGCAGATCATTCACTAAGTGTGTCATTTCCATGAGGAAGCCTATCCTAATGAAAACTTTGACTTTTTCTCACAGGTCGGTACAATAAGCTTTTCATCAACTTTGTGCTAACTTTTCATCTTCTTTGTGCTGCAAACGTATTTCCCAATTATGTTGATGGCCATGCTTTCATGGGTTTGATTTTGGAGTGAAGGAAAAGCTGCTCCTGCAAGAATTTGCCTGGGTAATCATCTCAGACCTTTGTGGAATGTTAAATGGGAGGAAAGGTCAAGAAGAGGAAGGTAAATAAAAAAGGATGATAAACAGAGAGGAAAAGAGAGACATGGTTTAGTAGGGATAGAGATGTACACTCAGGTTAAAGTATTTATCACCACAGTATCAAGGGCAAATTGCAACAGGGCTCCTTTCTTGGGAGCAAAGACATCAGGTGTTCATTTACAAGGGTTGCCATTACAAAGTACCACAAACTGATTGACCTAAAACAACTGAAATTTATTATCTCGCAGTCTGGAGGCTAGAAGTCTGAAATCAAGGCGTGTATTAATTAGGGTTCTCTAGAGAAACAGAATCAACAGGGAACACTTGCAAATATAAAATTTATAAAAGTGTCTCATGTGACCACAGGAACACAGAATCCAAAATCCACAGGGCAGGGTGTGAAGCCGACGACGCCGATGGAGGGTCTGGATGAACTCCACAGGAGAGGCTAGGCTCACCAGCAGAAGCAGGAATGGGGCCTGTCTCCTCTGAATCCTCCTTAAAAGGCTTCCCATGATTAGATTTAGCATCACTAATTGTAGAAGACACTCCCCTTTGGCTGATTACAAATGGAATCAGCTGCGAATGCAGCTGACGTGATCATGACCTAATTCTATGAAATGTCCTCATTGCAACAGACAGGCCAGCATTTGCCCAATCAGAAAACAGGGACCACAACTTGGCCAAGTTGACACATGTCCCTAACCATGACAGTCCACCCCTTGTCAACTTGGTAGCTATATATATATCACCTTAAACCATACTTAATTTCCAAATGAAAACAAATAAGCACACATTTTTTTCTTTTACCTGACAATACTCAACTGTCCTGCATATACTGGAAACACATTAAATCTCTCCAAAATAGAGTGCAAATACTTGGGCAACATTCATTCTTAAACTTGATATCTTACAACTTAAATAGTATAACATAAATAAAACAGCATTACAGTCCTTGTTTCTGTAACTGATCATGTGGTCGAAGTTCATATTTATCACTACTTGCGTCCACTACCCATTCCATGTTCCCTTTACCCTCAGCAAGCACTTCAGCTGGCCATGGTTCTTTGCCTGGTGGGGTGACCCAAACCTTCATTCCTGAAGTTTCAGAGCCATTAGTAGTCCTGCCTGGATTGCGTTGTTGCAGTTTTCCATTGATTTTAATCACAGGGCATGGTAGTACTAATAGACGCCCTAGGGGATCTCCTATATTCCAAGAAAACTCTTCTTTACCTACATTATATAGTTGCAGTCCTACTTCCTTCTGATACTCAGGGTCAATTACCCCAGACAATAATGTAATCCCCTTCTTGGCTTGTTGATCCAGGGGCATAAGTAGCCCAAAGTGACCAGGTGGCAATCTTAACTTCCAGTTCAGTGGAATCGTTGTTTCTCCTGGAGGAAGCACACCCCGTTTTAGAACTAAAACCTGTAGACCAGCAGAACTCAGGGTAGCAGGGA